>VZRV01009655.1:901759-1044395 GCA_013398115.1 Falcunculus frontatus | reverse complement strand
GGGGGGGAATGACTCCTTTGAAGTAATTTTCGTAACTTTCTTTTATTATTACTTCTTTAATTATGTCTTTCTGTCCGGCCAGAAAAAGTGCCTGGAGTTCTTCCACAGTTTGGAGGCCCCAGTGCTCTTCTACGGATCTTCAAAAGAAGCCCAAAAGTCAAGAAAATCTCAAATGATCACTCAAGGGGACAGAAAATACTTTCTGATAATCCACATTACTGAAATGGTTGCTGATACCTGTTGACTCTTATTCTGAGGCACTTTTTTGGCTTCTCATGGGACTGTCTATCACAGGAGCTCCTGATCTAGCCAGAAGAAAGGACAGACAATCCACAGGTTGCAGAACTGTCATACTTGTAGCTGATCCAAGCTACCTTTTTTATCATTAATCATTGCTTTTTAAAAGGGCTGTATTTACTGAGTATTTTGTCTTCTTGAAATATAGTACTCATTGAATGTATCCTCATTGGTCCATTCACTTCAGGGATGGACTTGATGCTCTTTGTGGGTCCCTTTCAACTCAGGATATTCTGTGATCTGTGACTGTGTTGATGAACCATGTCCAGGAAACCGCATAGGGATTTTGATAAGATGTTAAAGGAGTTAGATGCTCAGATCTCAAAAAAATTAATGGGGTCAAGCACCTAAGTCCAATCCATGCCTTAAAAAATTCCAGTCCGAAGATACCAGTGACCCCATGTTTGCATAGCATGCTAGTAGGTGAGGATCAAAATGAGGGCGTATCTCTAAGTGACTGGAGTGTTACGATCAAGGAAACGTTTTAGAAGTCATGGCTGAAAGTTCAGGTCAGGCAGCACAGGGAACACTGAGTAATTAATCATCTGGCAGACGTCAGAATCAAGTTTTTCTAAGGGAAAAGGGGCATTCAGTTAACTTTAGATAGTGTGCAGGGTGATCTTTCTCTGAAAATTAGTACTTAATCAGGTTTCAATGCTGAATTAGAATATGCCAAATGTGTGTCTGTGAACTACTTCCAGACTTTTCAACCAAGCTTCTTTGCAAATGCTTCTCTTTATAGACCACTTTGCAACCACAGTGTAGCAAAGATTGTTGTGCAGGAAGAGATGATCAACCTCTGGGGCACCTTGTGAGACTGGTCAGCATCTTACATGCCTCAGTGAAACTGGGAGATCATGCGCCTGTCTGGAATAAAGACTCTCAAACCTTGCTGACAATCAAGACCTGTGGGATCTTCATCCCAGTGTGTAAGGGAAGACATGCAAGTGGTTGCACAGAGTGGAAGGTTTTCCAGCCGTGCAGGACGACTGGGCTATCAGCAGTGGGAACTCTTGTAAGGTGAAACCAATTCTACTTTGAGGTGGCTGGTATCAACACAGCACTCAAGTATTCATGATCAAAACCTAGAGGAGGGAGACACGTCTGCAAGGAAAATGGAGTCTCATGTACGGAGTGTATGACATCTCAGAGGAGCAATGGTTCTTCAAGGCACATGCTATGTCAGTACGTATGTCCCAGCACCACCAGGTGGCCATAGTCTTCCCTTCCACTTTCCACGGCAGTTAATTCCTCCAGCTTCTGAAACACTGTGAAAAATTTTGAATACAGAGCACTGAAATTGGCCTAATAGGAGAAGCCAGCTGGAAACGGTCATAGTGTGCATAAGCACATGCTGGAGGTGCTGTGCAGAAGAGCTGTACATATGCTCCATTAAACCTGCCACTTCTTAGGGCTGCTTCCTTGTGAAGACTGTGATGGTTCTTATTTTCTGAGGACTTGAAGCTGCTGGGGCCTCTAGGAGCAATGCAGGGGAAAGAATACGCTGTGAAGAAACTGCAGCTCTGGAGCAGGAGTTGGGAGGGAGGGAGGGAGAGAGTCTGTTTTTCTGTATGTAGATATGGACCTCTGTTGTTTTTACACTAATTCTGCTGCACTCCCCTTGTGAACTTGGCAAGAGCACAAAGACTTTCTGAACACATCTGTATTTTTCAATGCCCATGACTGTGAAACCCACAGAAGAGAGAAAGATGAGGTTTTTGCACCCCGTCCCAGAGAGGAGGCTGGACAGTGAGAAGATTGCAGCCTAACTTCCAGGATCATTTTCTTATCTCCCTCTAAAACTTCTGGTCTTCCATGCCTGAATTGAAATGACTTAATTGAAACACTCTGCATTTAAAACTCGTGATAATACAAAAGCCATCCCCTGACTCATCTCTTCTTACAGAAACACTGTGCAGAAGTATGGAAGGAGATGTTTACATCAACAGATATCCTCAGTTTATAACATGGTGAATGATTATGAAGCTTAGGACTGACTTTCCAAACCTGTTTCAGTGATTGTAACACAGTTAACACATCCTTTACAGAAAACATGCACAAAAATAAGGAAATGAATGCTTAAACACATAATAAATCTCTTGCTCTCCACCAAATAAATACACTGTGCTTATCAGGTATAAACCATGGCCTATTTCTTCATAATTGTAACCATAAATCTGGCTCAGGTACTGTATACATTTTACTATCTGTTTATTTCATTTTGAAGGATACGACTGTAAATTTCCAAAAGAGAAAGGTATTAATTTTTTTCGTAGATATTTACAAGTTATTAGTCTGAGTGATAACAGCAGGAGAACTGTCAAAAAGGAAGTTATATAATGACAATTCTCCTAAAATTACATATGCAACTGAAGTTGCACCTGAGATTGAAAATGAAATTTGATAATGCTTTTATAACATATATATATATATGCATGTATGTATATTGAGGTTATTNGGGGGGGGGGCATGATTCAAAGAGTTCTGTAGAAATATTCCTTTCATTAAGAGTTTAAAAATGAGTGGTGTGAATGTGTAACTACTTGTTACTGTGCTTTCAGTAGTGCGGTGGTTGTTGGTGCTACGGTAGCTCTGCAGTCATAACACTTAAAAAGGCCACTTTGCTGCAATGTGAACTCCACATCCTGAGGAAAAGCCAGGCTGTTGGGCTGTTCCTGTGGATTTCATTGAGTGTTTTGACTCTGAATCGAGGTAATTTGTTGATATTCCTGTAAATTTGATGGACAAATCTTTCTATAGAGGTTGTTTTCATTTAATGATATTTTTAGAAATGTTTTGTGGTTACAGAGTTAAATGAATTGGTGTATTTGCCCTCGTTTTTATTTACAATGATGTTTGTTAATGAGCAATGAGCACTAAGGATGCTGACAGTGCCATTTTTTCAAGGCAGTGTTGAGACAGAAGAGTCCCTATCATGAAGAAGTTATGTGCAAAGAGAAAGAAAATGGAGGGAATCATGTATGACTTGTCATGTGTGAGCAGTTGTTTTTAGTTAGCTCCTGCTTGTAACGATAATCATTTGCACATTAATTGCTTCAAATGTCTTAAAATGCATTTGGATTTATGTTCACACTGGAAAAAAGTCAGAAGTTATATTTCAACCAGGACCATCTGATTTGCTGTGGATATTTAAAGCTTATGTGGATGCAAAAGCAACTGAAGAAATTCACTGAAGAAAAATCTGTCAAACACCACTATATGTTTAGTCTCCTCTGACATTCTACCCCAAGTTCATGTTCCCAACCATTCACAGATCCTGAACAAGGATGCTTTTTGATCAGATCCTGTAAAATGCTATAATGCTTTTGAGACTAGAAATCACACCTGTGATCTGAGGTGTATCTCAGTGTTAGTGATGGTTTTGAGGGATTTTTTCACCCTCAGTGTGCTTTTTGAGATGGCATAATGCTGATAGCATGCGAAAAATGTTGGGCAGGGAAACAAAGCATTCGGTAAGTTACAGCGCCATCTATAGAAAGAACACAACATCATCCTGCAAACTGAGGTCTCGCTGCCTTCAAAAACCTTATTTTGTACCTTCAGCAACCAGGTTGCTGTTTCAACCATCAGGTGGAACTGAACATTAAATCCAACAGGAGCACTCTGAGCACTGCACTCAGTCTTTAGGCACTACTAAAATCCTCAGAAAACTCGTTCAGCTTTCTGCCTGGTTCCCTTAGGCCATATTTTTCTACCAGTGCTGTTGCAGTTTCGCATTTATTTTTTTCTGGTGGGCCTCCATCTCCTGGTAACACAGAACTGGTTGGTGATCTGAGTTAAGGGTCAGGGCACTCTTAAACTCAGCCTTCCCCTTGCCAAGGGAGTAGGCTAGAAAAGTACTTAAGTGAGGCTTTGCACAGAACAGGATTGAGTAAAGCCTTGTAATTCTCAGAGTGCACATCTGTCAGCACCTAGTGGCAAAAGCTCTGATGGGAGGTCAGGGGTCTGCCTCCAGCTTCCTATCTTTTCTGCAGTTGATGCTTCTGTATTTTAGGAGCTGTATACCACCAGCAGACAGTTACATTGTACAATAAATTGTACAGATCTCTGAAATACATTTTGCATAAAGAAAGTGGATATACATTAAGGCAAGGAGAGATGTCAAGATGTTGCCTTCACAGTAAGAAGTTAGAAACTGGTGTGAAAGAGTCAGAGTCAAATCCCTATTCAAGTGACTGACTATTCATTGCTTTCAAAGTGGGGCACCACTGCAGGAAGAGAGAACCTTTCACCATGATCTGCCAGAAAGCTTAGCAGCTAAACTTAGTTAAACATAGAGGGCTTCAGTGTATGTTTTGGCAGCACAGCAGGAGAAAACACCTAACCAGGGAAGTGACATAACCCAGGACAGCCTGTCATGTTGGTTTCTCTCATTCAAAAGAGCACCTAGCATTAGGAGACTATTCACTGTAAGAGTATTGAGCAGGGTTAAATACCTCCTTCTTGCCATCACAACGTGTTTAACTCCTTTTGGGGTAAAACCATGTCTAGACTCTGTGTTTCCATCACCCGGTTTAAGCAATGCTCCCCTCTGTAGGTTTACAGCTCTGTGCTCCCCAGCCACAAGCCCCTTGTTCCTCTCACTGGTTTTGTAGAGGATCATGCTGCCTAATTGAAGGCTGAGGTTTCCCTGAGTGATGAAGTGTGTGGGAGCAGGGCTTTGCTTTGTGCAGTTTGCTCAAGAACACTGGTGGTAGAGCAAGGTGTTGAACGCAAGACTCTGGTGACCTGGTCTGACTGTCCAGCCCTCCGGCTTTTTGTCCACAGTACTGTGGCTTGTCAGCGAGCATCCTCATTGCTTTGGACAATAATGGCTTTCTGCCTCTTATAGGTCTGTAGATTTTGGTTAGGGGAGTAAAAGAAGACTCAGGATCTAAGTAATACAATGTGCCATCGCTGGCCACTTTGCCACCAACTTCAGCTGGCTTAGGAGTTGGGTTTATGACCCTGAAGAAACTGGATGAACTGCTCTTAAGCTAAATGAATGTTTAACTCCAGTAACTTTTTACTGTCTTCTTGCCTGAACTTGCTTCATTCAAACCCTGATTCTGGGGGACATAAAACTGGAAAAAACAGCTCCCCTGTGCAAGTTAATTTCTTGTGCCTCTTTACAGCATTGTGGTTCCATTTCCAACACTGGCAAAAACCTACTTGCAAAACAACTCCGAGAAAATGAAAACAAAAACCACAAACCAAAAATTAACAGACATTTTTAAAAGAAAGAACTTGAAGTGTCTCACTACTGAAAACTACCCTTTACATTTATTTGATATTCCTGGAAAAGGCTGAGTTATCTTTTCAAAAGCTGTAGACATAAATTCAGACAAAATACTTTGAATGGGCAGGGAGAATTAAAATTTGTCTTCCAGCCAGACTAATGCTTATGATCTTAGACCCAGGGAGGTAAAAAACCTCACTGTTAAAACCAAAATCTGACTAGCTGAGATGAGAGTCTCTATGCTGCCATTCCAGAAACACAGACCTGTAGTTCTTTCAACACTGATATTTTTCCTTTGCCTATCATCTCAGTGAATACTTCCTTTCTCTAAATGTCCACCAGGCTGTAGAAAGTAGTTGATAATCAACAAGACTAAGGGCATGACAGTATCATTGAGATGAGAGTCCCATGGAATCTCTTGAGCAGAGGTACTTTTGCACAATCAAGAGAAACTGTCACTCTTTGAGATACAGTGGAAATAGAGACGATATTTTAGGACAGAGACCTTTCTGGGAAACATCCCCTCATCAGTGCGTGCCACTTAAACTCTGGTATAGTTCATGTTTTGTGGCTGCTTTGAAGAAATGCAGGCCTGGGCTGCTTCTGTCCATCTGTTGTGTCTCACCCTGAAGGCTTCCCGGACTAGCACACTTAGAGATGTACTAAAACAAACACATCTGGGCTACAAGATGTAAGTGAAACTCATTAACAATTCAAGGTCAAAATCTGTATGTTAGAATACAGTTTCTACATGAAAAGACCACTCCACGCCATAAACATTTTTCAGATTAGCTACAGTTTTAAATTAACTATGAAATGAGAGGCCTGGCCTTTTGTACATGGACTGCAGTTTTATGTCTGAATACCATGAGCATGCACAGGCTGTAGTTTGGGAAGCTTTTTTTTCAGTATTCCATTCCAATATTTTCTGGTGTCCTTTCTTTTTTTTAATGCAGAAAGGTCAACTATAATTCCCTACAAGAAATGGCATGAGTTTCAGAGCATTTTTCCTACAGTATAGGTGATTTACCTGTTTTCACAGCTTACAAAGTATATGCATATTACTATTTGCAGATGTTTCTTCCAGCTAGTTATATATGCTGGACAGAGCTTTAAGGGTACCACCATGTACCCTTTTGTTTTCTTATAGATTTCACTGTCTGTGCTTTATTTGCAAATAAAATGAACAAGGATTTATTTTGCCCCAGATAAGAATTTATATAAAGAAATAAACAAGCAGGTGTTGAAAAGCCTTTCTAGTGCTTGCATCTGTGATTCCCTCCTGAAACAAAAGTCATTCTGAAAGCTTCACTGAAAGCTTGCTTTGAAAGTGAGTATTTTTGCAGACTGCTGACTGCAGTACTACATTTGCTAAAGAGATGCAGTCACACAATGGTTTGCTTCTGTATTATCTAGGTCATGGGCCAGAATTCTCCTGGGTGCTAACACTTTCCATTAAGCTGAATTGGTTGGCGCACAGTGCAGCTATTTTCCTTTTTAAAGCTGGTCCTAAATGGGAATGCTGAGTGTCATTCCTGGTTTAACTGGTTTTGGTTCCATGTAAAGTCAAAGGGCGAAGTTCTTCCCCTGAGCAGCTGACCACATATTCTGCCATGGCCAAGCACTAACCAGGCATTGAAGTTCCCTAATTTATGCTCCCCACCCCACACATTCACCACTGTTGATTTTGACAGTGTTTGTAGGGTGATCCCTGAAGGGTTTGCAATCGTCCATAAAGAAAAGTAGCTCAACAAAAAACAGCTAAAGCCAGTCTCTTTGCACAAATTTTAGATACCAGGAGCCTAATTTAAATCCTAGAAATGCAAACCCTAGGATTTAAAACTTAGTGTATTCCAGAAGTTGGTGTATGATAAACTTTCCCTAAATTCAATGGAGTAATTGTTCTTATTTTTGTTCCTAATCCTCTTCCTCTTACATGTGAATACGCTTGTGAGCAGTAGCTCTATCTCAAGAATTTTAAAGAATTACCCCACAGGATGTATTAGCTGCATTTAGGTTTTATGATATCTTATTTAGCCTTAAAATTTTAAAAATAATTCTATATATGATCATGATCCATGATATTTTTATTTACTATGATGATCCATGTTAGATGATGCATATTTTACACAATGTGCATTAAATCTCTTATGTACATAAGAGAAAATAATGAGTCTTTGTCCAGTCAGTGGTTTGTTTAGGACAGCACAAGAAAATCTAAACTGTGTGACTAGTTCTGGCCCTCATTGCTGCTAGATCTGCTCTTTTCTCTGGAGAGAGCCTTTTCTTCACCTGTTGGTCCATACAGTATGTGAGGTTATTGCACAGATATAAGAATTATAGCTTGGCCTGACTGCTGAAGTACTGGAGTGACAAATATTAAGACCTTGCCATAGACATGAAAAATAATGTGGGACTGGATAAAGCATATCCAGCTTGTTATTGTTTTATTTCTTAAGAAGCTTTATAGACCTTATTTCTTAAGGAACTTTCCAGCAGCATTCTTATGAAAAAAAACCTCAATCAGAAGGAAGTTGCTCTGCTGGTGGTCACTGCTGTTGAAAAGTCCAAAAATCTACTGTCTGAGAATGAAGGCAGAGACAGCCCACACAGGTTTGCGTTCTTCTAATACACACAAATATTATCTATTACATTGTGCAAATATGCTGAAAATGTATACTTTATTTATACAAACTCACATTACTGCTGTGGTAAAAAGTATTTGGGAAAGAAATTGAACTTGTGAATTCTTCAGACTATAGTTATATTGTTGAGATTCACATTTTCTGCCTTGTTATAATTTATAAACATTGGATTTAGTCAGGGAAAGTCTTTTTACAGCTTAACTGTAATTTCCTGTGCTAAACGGAGTCTGATGAGTGAGGATACGAAATCTTGGAAAAGTTTAATCATTCCAAGGAAAGCTGTCTCACTTGATGTAGTAGAATTGGTATAATTTTGTAAGAAGAACTGGCAGTTTGTAAATTCCCTGTCCAGTCCAGAGTGAAAAACACGAAGTGAGTGGCTTCCGCTTGAAAGCAAATGGACTTTTGCCCTCCTAATGCGATGAGCTCAGGCTCTGAGTCTAAACAGATGTGGAAATATCATCAAGTGTCTGACTAAGGAAATCACTTCAGCCTATACATGAATTCAACCATGTGCTCGAGCCTAACTGAAGGCTTGATTTCATTTGAGATCATGGGCTAACCATGAGCTGAGGTGCTCTACAAAATCAGACCCCAAGCGCTACACAGTACTTAAAAATAAATTTGCCTGTTGCAGCATAGGAGCTGAATTTAGCTAATGTATTTGAGCAGGGAACTTCTCCCTGCCCCATCAAATCTAATGAACAAAATGCCATTTCCTGACATGCATGTATCAAATGAGTAAGGAACAAAATCAGTGCTGCTGTGGAGCTAATGTTTCAATTTTTTGAGCAGCAATATTTCTTTTCTTTTGATTGCACTCATAGGGACCTAAGTGCAGTTGTGGATTTTGCTTTCAAAAACACCGGCTAAGTTTTAGGGTAAAAAAAACCCACTTACAAATTGTTTGAGGCTGGCAGGAGAAATATCTCATGCTTAGAAAATCAAAGAGATTTTAAGCTAATTTATTCCTACCCTTTTTTTATTCTGTCAATGAGTGTGTGGTTCTCAGCCTGCAACATAGCAAGCATATTCTCTGCAAGAAAGACAGGCAGCAGTCCCAGGCCCTCCTGGGACCATCCCCTACTACAAGCCTCAGGAGTAACAGTCATGAGCTACACACATCCACACTGAAGCTAAGAAAAGGATTAAAGTCTGTCACCTGACTGACATGGATCCCTGCAGCAGCTGTGGCAAACAGACCGTAGAAATGAAACTTTTGTAAAACATGTTGTACAAGACCCCTGGCTGCTTAATCAGCAGTTTCTCAATGCCCTGAAACACTGCATTTTCTCAAAGAGCAACAATTTTCCTAAACCCTCATAGCTCGATCAAGGGCCATGAACATGCATTGGACTGATTCAAACCAAACAGGCTTCTGCCATCTTTGGTAAACGATTTGAATGACATTTTACAGGAAAGTTTGTTGTCACTGCTGCCAGTACTGATCATTTCTAAAGTGCAGCAGGGATTACTTCACGACTTCTTCTCAGAGGGTCATGAAAATTGAAAACCAAGTCCCAGACTGTGTATTTAGGGAGGATAACTTTCACAACAGCACGGGACTGCATCAAAAACCTGTAGCAGCTGCTTTCTGAAGTTGGGAAAAATTAACCACCCAGTCCCTTTTCTCACATTGTTCAGTAAGAATTGATCCTGAGAAATGTGTTGTTTATTGACACGACTTGACCTTCAGGGCCATTGTTCAGTGAAAGGAGAAAGAATGGTTGATAAAGTCAGATAAAGTATCAAGCTAGCCAAATAATTATATTCTTTTCTGAACCATCTTGTTCCTCCATCAGTACTTCTTCAAACCATCAGGATGCCACATCACGAAGCTACAGCCTTGCCACCCAACTCTTCTGGATGTCAGAAAGCCTGAATACTGCAACCATTCTTCATATAATCATCTGCAATTTAGATTTATGCATAATCCTCAACTCCCCGGTGCTGCTAAACATTTTTACGGGATGGGAAGGGGAAAAAGAGGGAGAAAGTAGTATTTCTTGAACGCTGAGTTGCAATATAAGTCTACTGGAAAAATATCTTCAGGCATTATAAGGGGACTCGGGGGACTACATATCAATACAGACCTCTTTTGCAGACAGACATGAGTTCACCTGACTGTTCTCCAAGTCAGTCAAGCTGAGGTTAGTCTAACACTGAGCTTTAGCTAATAAGCCCTGCTAAGAAGGAGGGTGTATTAAATTGGGCCCAAAGCCAAAGTAGAATAAATATAAAAACTCTCTCTGCAAAAAAAAAAAAAAATCAGGGAATCTATGTTTCCATTCCTTATTTGCAAAGTTAAGCCGCACTTCTCCCACTCTCAGCACACTAAGTGTAGAAGCAGAAGAGCTTCTACTCTTAGTGTAGATGTTGACATGCATATGTATAAAGACTTGAAAAGAAAATGCAATTCAGTCTGGCTACAGTGCTGTAAGTAATAACACCTCTTAGTATGGTATTGAGGATCCCTAAGCAATAGAATTGACTGTCTTGTTTTTTATGGTACCCTGCTGGAAATGCTAAACTGACTGAAATACCTTTGCCTAGTCTGGTTCCCCCAACATCACGCTGATTTCCCTTTTTGTATCTTGCTACAGGCCTTGCAATATCATCTAACCATGTCTGAAACTCATCTAAACAAAAAGTACATAAGTTTCAAATCAGTTCTACATAGCTCATTATTTGTTCACTGAGCTTCATCTAGCACTACATTTTTGATGTACAATTATTTAAGGGATTGGGAAACTTCATGGAAGAGTCTTACGGTACTGCTGGAAAGATGACAATTGAAATTCTCTCATTTTTCCATTTTCCCCATCACTCACTGCTCTTTTTCCCCCTAGGGTACCCATAGGGATGTTACACTCATCCTCGGGGAGGACTCCTTATACTTCAGTTTCTGATTCATTGACTGTGGAAGAGTTCCCTCAGGTCCTCGCTTGGCCTCTGCCTTCCCCAGCTCTCTGTGAAGTGACAACCCTTCCATCAGCAACAAAACCTGCACCTCCTTCTAGATGCATTGGCTGATGTTCCTGCAGCCATTCTTGTCCTCCCACCCCAGACAGGGAAGAAACCCAGCAATCAGCAGCATCAGCCTCCAGCTCTTCCTGCCAGGAACAACTTCCCCACGCAAAGCACAGCAAGGAGACTCACCATTAGCTCCTTGACAAGGAGCACAGCACTCAGTTCCTGAGGCTGGAGCAACACTGATCGCTGCTCTAATTTTTCATACTGTAATAGGTAACTTCAGGCAGCTTAACAGAAGCTGTTTGTTAAATTCTGGTCCCTTACAAACTTGCAAGGATGGAGATGCTCCCATTTCTCTGACAACTTGTTCCAGTCTATCACTTTCCCATGAAGAAATATTCTTCTAGTTTCCAAATGTCCTGAACTGAACCTTCCAAGCTGCAATTTGCGGTTTCTGCCCTTTGATAGCCCATCTCCTACTACCAGGAAAAAATAATGGCTTTGTAATCTTTGCAACTGCCCTTGATGTAGTTGTAAGCTACAATTAGATCTTGCCTTAGTCTCCTCCATGCCAGACTATACACACCCAGCTCCACCAGTCTCTCCTCACAGGCCACATGCTCCCTGCCTCAGGAGCCTGCCGCTGGACCCTCTCCAGATTCCTCCACATCCTTTTTGGACTGGGTGGGGGGACCCAGAACTGAACCCCTATTCCAGGTGCAACAGCATCAGGGCCAAGTAGTAACGGATAATAACTTCCCTCCATCTGCTAGTCTTGTTCCTCCCAACACGATATGTGATTTGCCCTACTCTCAGGAACAACACTCAACATATGGGCTTATATTCAACTTGGCACCTGCCATAATCCCCAGGCTGCAGCAGGGCTGAACCTCAGCCCGTCACCTCCCAGCCATAGGGTGGCTCCAGCCAGGTGCCAAGCTCTGCACCCCACCATGTTAAACTCTAGGAGGTTTCTTCTAACTCATCCTCTCATCCCTTGAGGTCCCTTGGCTTCAAAGCATTTGGAATGTCAACCACTCCCTGTAACTTAACATCATCCTGTACAAGAATTAAAAACTGACAAAATTTGAGTGATATTTTATGTCTTTTGATCACAAAGGAACTTTAATGCTGTTGCTCTGCTTCTGGCTGCATTTTTCCCAATTTGTGTTTGTTCTCATTTAGTCCACAGTTTCACTGAGCTGAAGTCCTGTCATCAGCCTCTTCTTGGCTGCTGGCAGCACCAGGAGAGGGATCCTGTGACTACACGGTTTATTGCCAGTCTCATTTGCTCCCAATGCCCAGCATGGGCTGCTAGAGCTCCCTGCTGTCTTTGTAACAATGGCAGAGGATATTAGTGTGTCTAGCTCCTTTTTCAGCTGCTTCTCCATCTTAAATATCTGAGATTGATAAACTGGTCTGTGTGTCAAAAGCTGTGTGTCAAAAGCTGAATGCTGTTGGAGTTAGCCCCACACTTTCTTTCCTTACTCCCCCAAAAAAGAATTCTATTTAGTACGGAAATAGTAGCATATATATTGTACAGCAGTATATATTGGACAAAAGTGGTGTATCAGCTGCAAGTAAACTGGGGACCTAAGACAAAGACTATTCAAATGTGTAAGAGGCTTTGCATAGTGCAATGCCCAACTTTTGACTAAGATAAGGATTGCCTATTTGGCTCTGAAATCAGAAGTGTGCTTAAGCATGTGAATGATCCCACTGAAAGCAGTAAGACTAGCTGTGGACTTAAAAATTAATATAGCATCTGGATCTGTTCTGTCATTGGTCCTAAAGCAGACTTGTTGCTCTAAGTTTCCCAATGCTGCCATCTACAGAGTAAGCTGACTACAGCTTTCAACAGATAGGCAAGAAAACTGTTATGAAAATGACAGATTGCACACAGCCAACCCTGGGTACAGCTCTAAATTAGCAATGTGCAGGTCTAAACAGATAAGCCTGAAATCCTACTTGAGATGCTTCAATATTTCCCAAATATTTCCAAGAATAGTTCTATATATTAATTGTTGAACGCCCACATCTGGAAGGCTGCACAAAAGCAGCAGGAACCTGTTAATTCAATTAACTTGCTCAATAGACTCCTCTAACTGGAAGAGCAGCAGTCACCGGTTTCTTTGGAGTGGGCATAAAACACAGCAAGCTTTGCAACCTCCTGCCCTTCTCAACAATTTTCACAGGGAAAATTCAGGGGTAAACTCAGGAAAAACATGAAGGGCTTTAGATGAGAAGTAGAAAGGGTCAAAAGAGCTAATTTACTTAAGAAGGATGCACAGGAAATCAAGGAAAAGTAACAGTTCTGAATGGAACTACAGATATAAGAACAAAGAGGGGAAAACAAGGAGAGGCAAGAAATAAGCCTCACTTCAGATAGGATGTGACCAAGAAAAAATACTAAATTATAAGAGCATCTTCTCATGAAAAGTGTTTTGATACATAGCATTCTAAAAAACGCCTCTTGGCCCAAACATTTCCACCAAAGTGTGAATAACAGGCAAAGATTAAAATTCAAAAACTGGCAAGTAGGTAAAATTAGCTGGAAAATTCAAAAAAGCATTTATTTTGAGACTATACATGCCTGATAGGACTTTAAAACACCTTCCTTGTTTTCTGTTTATGACTTTTTCAATCTGTTTTTGTCACATACACACTTCCATGCATTGTGACTTTTCTTCTGAAAGCAGTAACATATTTCAAACAGCTGCACTGTAATATTGCAACATCTTCTATCTATTCAGCTTACAGATCACCACCCATGGTTTGCGACCTCTATCCCATCTCCCAAGATCTTTGCTGTTCCAAATAACTCATCTTCCTCTTTCTGAAACCTGGGGTGTTTCAAAGTAAAGCCCAGCTGTTCACTAAGCCCTTGTCGTCATTTCTGCAGGGGACAACAGCCTTGCTCGTGATGTTATAAATGAGTAGATAGATAACATTCATTCTTTAGTTTTTCTGTTTATTTCCATCCCTTGAAACTGTACCTGGGACCAGAATGTGAGAAAATAAGAAAAGTCTGGCACATCCCTTTCCCTGTTTTTTCATGAGGCTTAAATTACTAAAATGTTGCCTTTTGGTAGATTCTTAACTCAGAAGCTTGAGCAGAAGAATGAAAAAAAAAATTTAAGAAACACTGAAATAACTTCAGTAGCACCATTTGTACTGCTAATGAAAACAAAAAGAAAAAATAAACCACAAAATATTGGACTGCTGCAATCACTATAAAATATACAGTAGTATCTCAAAGGCATTTTCAGGTTGCTCGAGCATCGACTCTACACAGGCACAGCCCCAGCACGTACCCTCAGTAATTGTCCTAAGGGCAAGGAGAGGGTCCTCTGCAGCACTAAAGCTCACTGCCCCAGGTAAGGCATACAGCTCACTTGGTGCTTCTCATGCTCCTCCTCCTGTAGCTGGTTTGTACTGTGCCTTCCACTCTGCTGTGCTCATGCCACTTGCATTTCCTCTCTGGAAGGTTGTGTTGCTAAGCAGCCTGAGCCACAGGCATGGCTCCGAGTCTGCGCTGGAGCAGCCGGCTGCAGCAGAGATGCCCCAGGAGGCCTCTCCCTCCACCCTATGACAACTTCCACTAACAGGCAGAAGATGCTGCTGTAGAGAACAATGACTGCTGTAGAGAACGCACCTTTTCTCAGCCATAGTTTTCATCTCCCCGCTAACAGAAACTGAGGACACTGATGTTTAGAATTGGAGTATCCTGAGGTTTAGCAAATCCTTAGACTTTGAATTAAAATGTGTTGCAACCCATTGCTAGCTTCAGCTATCAGGTAATTAAATGAGCAGGAACAAGGCCCAATACAAAACAACTTCAGCCTACAAAGAGCTTTAATAAAAACTTGAATTATCCTTCAAAAAAGCCCTGAAGCCAGAACAGCTTACAGCATACCCAGAGCACCACTGACCATCTAAGACTGTGTTACCCAGTACTGTGTAAAATGGCTGCCAGGGACAGACTGGGACCTAATGCATTAGAATAAAGGCCCAAGTTTAAGGGTGTTTTATCCCTGCTTACAGCTACCCCAAGTATCAGCAAGGAGCTGCAAGAGCAGAAAACAGCAACTAGACTCAGGTAAAAATAGTTTCCACAGGTCACAGTTCAGGCCAAGGAATATGTATTACAGACAAAGTCTCTTTTTCTTGAATCCAAAAATTCATCCTGCTATTAGAAATTCATGTAGTATGGGTTTCTTCTTTTTTGGTCATTTTGGACAGGACAGATAAGTACAGCCTCTTTAAAGGTCTTCATAACAGAATCACCAGTTAGTAAGCACACGCAGCCTAGCCAAGGATTGTGTTCTGCCTTAGCCAGCAGGTTTGGTTTAGCTACAGGTAGGGAGAATGCCTGTTCTGTCTCCTATAAGGAAACGTAACACCAGCCAACCCACCAAGTATTCTGTGGCTTGTAGCACTACTACAGACCATATTAAGGTGACATTTGAATGTTAATTTATCACACCTTACTCCTCCAAAATAAGTGTATTCAGGGTGGCAGACTGCAGCTTAAGGGTTTTGGACTGGACATTAGGAAAAGCCTTACTAGAAGGGCAGCGCAGCATATAGCACTGCAACATGTTACACAAACCAGTGTCTCTCCATCCCTCATAGCCTTCAAGACACTAGAAAGAGCAATGGCTCCGCCACCCTGAGGTTAACTTAATTTTTTCCCCAGAGAAGAGCTCTGAGGGTCTTTTGAAAATGTTTACAGAGGATGCCGCACAATTCTTTTTGGAGAAAATTAGTCATCACTTTAGTCCATTTAGTCTTCCAGCAGAACATTTTATTCTCATTAAGGACAAGGAAATATCAACCAACAACTCAATTAACATGACACAGATCAAACAAGCCCTGTTAAGCATTTTCTACTTAACATGTGAAAAAAGAGTCTAAAGATATCTGATGTGTCCAAACCATTCACATTAAAACTTGAGCTCATCCTTCAGCATAAGCTCAGCTGATGTTGCTTCTGTGTATAGCAAAAGGTGGAAATAATTTAAGTTACCAGAACAGCTGTGTTTAACAAGTACTGAAGCACTGGAGTTTAAACTGCATTTACTGGTGTGCTATTAAACTGCTTTCCTCGCATCTCTTCAGAGTCTTAGGCAGACTTGCAGAAAGCCACAGCAGAAAAACGAACTTCTCCTTTTTCACGTTCTGTAAATTGTCTGCAGATCTTAGCAGAATCCTTGGGGATGAAAAAATATAGCTGCTTAGACTAACCAAATACACTTGTTGTAGAGAACAAGTCTTTGCAGTTCCTCTCTGAGTCCCACCAACTAAGCTACACAGTCTTATAGAACCAGCTAATAAATACACTCAACAGGCATCTAGCTCTGGGGGACAATACCTTTAGTAGTCATAAATTTAGCAGATTGAAGCACAGACTTGTACAGCAAGTAGGTACAGCCACTATACACCAAATGCAGACTTCTCACCTTTTTATAAGCCTTGTTTTCAGGGAAACAAGCAACAAGTGAGAAGTCTTACCTTCAACAGCAAGTCATCCGAGCTTGTGCCATGGTTTACAGGAAATGGCATACGGCCATCTGTGGAAGAAATACTTCTGAATTAGCAGAACTGAGCATAGTGGACCCAAACAAGTACACAAATGATGATATTTGGGAAGTCAGAACAAATTGTCAATAGTCTGAGTGAGACGGGAACAGTGTTCTCAGCTCTACCAGTGACAACATGCTTTAGGCCTTCAGTGCAACCCATTATCAATTAAAATCTTCAGGTGAAGGTACAAATTGTATTTTGGCTCTGAGAGCCTCAGCAAACAGTTTAATTAGCACAAAGTATATTCCCTGAGCCCCCAAAACTTGTGCAGTGTGAAGTAGGCCCAGTCCAACTGCAGAGTTCACAGGACCTTACCCAATTCATAGAGGTGTCCATCCACATTGACAAACAGGATGAAGTGGAAGTTCACACTGTTGTCCTCAACCTTAGGAGATACCACCAGATATAATTGTTAGACTGAAGCTAGTACTGCAAATCTAATTTGTGACTACAGAACAGAGGACACTTCAACAAGAAAGCAAATGACTAAAAACTTGAGTTCAGCTGAAGAGGTCTGTGGCAAGACCTCTATAAGGTCAAGCACCAGAAAACCTAATGTATAGTCCTATTTTCAGACTGGGTCTGGACCCAAATTTTCAATCCATGTTCGAGGAATAAATCCTGAACAAGTATCCACCCATGAGTCACTCATTTCTCTTTCCTCATGAACTGTAACAGCTATCTGACAGACAAAAAAATGTTGCTCTACCACCTTCATTAAACACTTTTCCCAAGATTTTACACATTCACATCTTACCCGACATTGTCCTTCTTGCGCAACAGAATTGTGGACTTCTTGTATAGCCTTAAAGAGAAAGCAGATACAGGTTAGTACATATTTAAGTGCTGATAGCTCTCAGCAGTTTGTGTAGTTCATATACCTTGTTATTTGCCAAATGCTTAGCTCTTTCTTCAGGAGACAAATCAGCTGTTTCATCAAGAAATTTCTTCAGGGCAGACCCCTCATCTGCACAAGACGATCAAACATTTTATTCGGTATAGGTAAATCATCAGTCACAGTTTAGATGCAGCCCAGAGTAATCAATGCTTTTTGTACTAACTACATGTCATTGCATTCAGCCTGTAACTATCTCCAACATAAGCACATTATAACTACCACTTAAAGTAAGCTATTTATCCATAAGATATTAGTAACAATCTACACAAACAACCAGAGTTGTTTCAGAGAAGAGTGCTTCAGGGTACTCTGGATGCTTGTTTTCAAAATCACTTTTAGATGGGATTTAGCTTTTCTGATTTCCACACTGCACATTTGGCAGATATGTTCAATCCTGTTTTGAAGAAATTCAAGAAAGGTACTGGCTGTAAGGACATATGACTAACAGAGTATGAGTAGATGGAATTGTCTCACTGCCTTCAAATGAAGGCAGCACTTGCTCATGACAGGCTTACTTTGGTTTTCCAGAACATAAACTAGTAGTGCAGTATTAAGATGCACTGAGTTCTAGCACATAAAAGATGTGCTGCATCATTGCTTCACTCATCAAGTGTGTTATTTCAGTGAATCCTTTTCAAGAAGAACAAAGTAAAACTATGCTTAAATGCTCATTACGCCTTCCAAATGTGTTCTCCTTTGTATGAAAAGGAATCCCACACCACAGAAAGGGTCCAAGTTCTCTTGGAACAACAATAGTTGTATTTTGCAGATCTCTAGTTTTTGAACAACAAAATAATCTTTTTCTATAGTAAAGAAACTATCAAAACTATCACCTTGGTAGGAAAAACCTCTTTACAAACCCTTACCTACACAACTTCTCCAGCAAAAAGAAAACATGTTTTAGACTGACTTACAGGCTACTCTGAGCACATTGATTTGCATTAGATGTAAGTAGCATGAATAACGCCATCTCTTGACATCAAGCTTAATGCCAATAACTACTTCTGAACACAGTACTTCCTAATTAAAGACAGACCTTGGTCAGTCCTGCTATGGGCCCTTTTCCTCCTGCATTGCTCACTAGGACAAAACCTCTGCAGCTACCAGACAGGAGACAAAGCACATTCCCTTCTGTGCTTCAGGCAGTCCACATGCTCCTCTCCAAGAGCTGGATGATGCACTTACCAATTGAAACAGTACAGCATGCCTTAACTTGGCTTGCATGAAAGCCCCACCTGTCTCCCAAAAGCCCATACCCATGCAATTTATTGTCAAACAAAATGGAAATTCAAGCACTTCAGAACATTCATACTCACCAAGTTTCAGTTTGTCCTTGTTATTAGCAACTGCATGTATCAGACCAATTGTCCCACAGGAGTTACTGACTGTCTGCTTCAGGAAATACACCTTAGAACTGATCTCCTGGTCCTTTATTCTCTCAGTCTGCTGCTTCCTGAAGTTCTCATGCTGTAAACATGCAACTGTTTTAGGCATTTCATCACAGTCCTATCTTTGTATTGTGCAAACCACTGGACAAATAAGTTGTTGTGCAGGAGAATCAGTATCAGGACTGGACAAGGATTTACTCAGAAAGTTGTCTTTGTGGCACCAGTAAAGCACCAAATGTCTAAACTGGATTCAGGCCAACACTTAATGGACTACCTGCATGACTCAGTCATATCAAAAGGCACTGTTCTTAGCTTCTCCATCTGTGCCATACACTGGGAATAGCTTGGGGGGAAATAATATAATGGATAGGCTCTTTTATATCCTCTCCCAGTAGCTTCGGTCCATTGAACAAGACTATTCAGCATGTCTCTACAGTAGGCCTTTGGACCTTTAGAATTATTTGCCTTCATGAGCCCCTCCCTATCAGAACAATGTATAAACAACTGTAAAATCCATCACTATTGGAAGGTTATAATCCTTCCTTTTAAGAATCTGTTACTTAAACTTGATTTCAAAGCCCATCTCCTCATTCACTTCCTTAGCATCAAGTGGACTGAATATACTAATATATTACAGAAGAAAGGTAGGCCTCTCCAGATCCAATGATTCAGCATGGTAATGGAATTGCTATTCCTCACACTCAAGATCGCTCATGTTTTTTTCCCTCAGTCTGATATACAAAGCAAAGTCTCACAGGAACACTGGGATGGAATGAAAGCCCTTGTCTGGTTGCTCAGCTCGTTTCAGTTGAGGCTATTCGGAGGCTGGGACCAAGCACAACACCGCACCAGTGCCAAGCCCCACCCGTGCCCAACCATCTGATACTTGGGTGGATGACAGACACTGCTACCCTGTGCGGGAGGGGACACCCACCTGCTCAGTGAGCGGGAACAGCAGGAGCAGCGCACAGGCCGGGGTCGGCACGGCGCGCAGTGCCTCATCCTCGAAGCCCAGCACGTCCACGAAGCGCCAGCCAGGACCCACCCCGAGGCGGGACAGCACCTGCACGGGGCACAGAGAGCGGGTGGCCCGGCCGCGACACGCCCGTCCCCGCGGGGCGCGGCCGCCCCAGCCCCGCCGCGCCCGGTGACACAGCACAACGCGCGGNCGCCCCGGCGGGGCGGGATGCCGAGGGATGGAGGGAGGCGCCGCTCCGCAGGTGCGGCCGCGCCCCGCGCAGCGGTCCCGTCACCTCGGCTGGCGGTCCCTGGTAGGGAGGGATGCCGAGGGACGGAGGGGAAAGGGGTGGCCCCCTCCCGCCCGCGGCGGTCCTCCGGCGGCGGCAACTCACTTTGTTCAGCATCTGGAAGACAATGCGGGGGGGGGGGGGCGCGGGGAGGCGGNGGGGGGGGGAAGCGTGAGTGCCGGTGAGAGACGGCGCCCCCCCACCCGCTCCGCAGCCCCGGCTCCAGCACTGTCCCCGCCGCCCCTCGCGCACCTCGGGGTTGATCTCCATCGGCTGCCAGGCCATGGCTGCAGGGCGGCGGGGAGCCGGGAAGAAGGCAGGCTGTGCCCCACGCACGACGATGTCCCCCGCGACAGTTCCGCTGCCGAGCCGCTGGCGACGCTGGGGCGCGGAGCCGCCCACCCGGCTCTTATATAGGGGCGGGCTGGCCCACTCCGCGCGGCGGCGGGGGGAGAGGGAGGAGCAGGGCACGGCCGAAGCGCGGGGGGGCGCGGGGCGGAGGGCCCGCGGTGNGGCCGGGGGAGCCCGGCCGGGGCTGCGGGGCCCGGGTCACGCCGCCTCCGCGGCAGCGGGGCGCGGCCGGCGGCCAGGGGGACCCCGGCCCCCGGAGCTTGGTGTGAAGAAAGTGCTGGAAGCGGGCCGGCAGCGTGGGCAAGCGGCGGGCATCACCCAAGGCAACAGGTTTCTCCTCCACCATCAGCGCAGCCCCTGGGCTCCGTCCATCCCGAAAGCCCATGGCTACGTTTATGAGCCTGACCGCTCCTAAGCATCAGACCCTGTTCCCTGTGTGTTGTGTAAAGTATACGATGGTTTTGATATTCAATGAAATCATTAAACACTTATTTTTAGATTTCCTGTATGATAAATCCAACATGAAAGTCTCCTGTGTGCTGATTGTATCTCTGCAGTTTGGACCAACCCCTGAACCAGTCCGGTGAAGCTGGTTAAAAAATAGCGGGCTTTTTATCTTTTATTCATGACCTGACAGTTTCTGCGCACAATGTCTTTGGACTAGAACATGTCTGAACAAGGAAACAAAACCAACCTGCTCAAAATACTAGAAATCACGTGGACTCCAAACAGCTTTTCAGTTTTTACTGGTAAACAGCCTGTTGGGAGCCTTGTGCATAAGCGAGATGCTTCACAGTTGTCTTTCAAACAATGCAAATACTGAACAAAAGAGTCAGCTGAATGTCTGTAGTCTGTTTGGTTTTGATTACTTTCTTCCTTTGGTTTTTCACCGTGTTTCAGAACGATTTGGACCCCAGTGCAGCAAAATTTCTAAGTGCCTGCTTGATTTCAAGCACATTTAAATTAACTTTAGATCTATTGCTCTGTTAATTAGTGGGGAATCATTCACATCAGGTGGTTGCACGCGTGTTTTTGAACTGAGACCTATTTATCAACATTACTCAGTTTACAATGAACTCCTTGGGAAAGAAGCCTACAGTTTAGTCTTTAAAATATGGCCATAAAAGGTTCAAGATGCAGTTTCACACTAGTTCTACCTATTACAAAGAAGAAAAAATAGAATAGCAAGGCAGATTTTGTATTTTGTGTCCAAAGCTGGGATGTTTTCAGACAGGATAAAGCCTTGAGCAACCTCGTCCAGTCTTGTAGCTGATCATGCCTTGAGCAGGAAGTTGGTCTAGAGGTATCATGAGAACCCTTCCTGCAGTACCCCATGGTCCTGTGATTCAGGCCCTCACAGTAAAGGGAAGAGCAGTACACACTGTTCAAAGATTTCTGGGGAGGACGGGGGAAAGTTTCATGGTAAACGACAGTACCATTTATTTCTGCTTTTTTCCCCTTTACTGTAGCTGAAAACAGTCTTTGATGCCTATAAGGAAGCTAAAAATGGCCCAGTATATTAATTCCATATATGGTATCTTTGACTATCTTTCCTTTTATGATGAACTCTTAATGCACTGTAAGATGCAAGGATATCAAAGCAACTTGAATGAACACGTCCAATGCTAATGGTCCCTGACAGATATGTAGGAGAGACTGCATGCAGCTCCTCTGAGAGGATAGCAAAGCATTCATCTTGCAGCCTGCAAAAGAGAAAGCTAAAAAAGGCAAGAGAATCCTATTTCTGAATTGTGCAGCAGCAAATGGTGGTTATAACTTCAGCCTGCCTCAGCAATGGCAGTGCTTAGATCCTGAGGTTAGTCATCCCTGGGATGGCTCCTCTGTCTATGCTGTTGAGTAAGACTGAAAACAGTTGCACGAGTGTAATTTCAGGCTCTGCATGCCATGTACAGCATACAGGAAGTGATAGCAGAACTGTTTCTATGGAAGAAGCTGTCAAATCTATCAATAGACTAATTTTAAAATAAACAGTAAGTGTAACAATATCAAACTTCTGAAACTGCTACTGTTGCATAAAGATGCCTGTCTCCAGAAAGTCACATAAGTGAGTGCTGTGTCATATGCAGTCCCCATCCACCCCATTGTAAAGATGGAAGAAGTCTCTGGACCATCTTTCTTCAGAGCAGAAGATAGATGTGCCTAACACATTTAACCCAATTCATTCCCATTACTGCAATAAAATCAAAACTCACCTGGAAAAGCAACTGGACGTACTTCTGAACTTCCTGGACTGTCCAAATGTAATAATAGTACTTGTGTTCAACACTGTTCACAGTGTTAAGGTTTTGCTCAGATGTCTAATCTAGAAAGTGTGGTCAGAGGAATCTTTGCTGCATATATGATCTTTTGGCAGATTTCTTTCTCTTAGATATAGGTCTTGGTGTCAGTATTTATCTTCTCATCATATTTCAGATGAAGGTTTACATAAGGAAGAACTAGACTTTTAATTAAGGCCTGTTTCTAAGTTCAGGAATCTCCAAACAAAAGTACCTATAACAACTAGGGTAGTGAAGGAGGCAAAGCTGGCCTTAGACAAGGCAGAGCTCCTGAAATGGAAGCTGAGGCTGTATACTGCTCTTTAGAAAATAATTTTCCTATTGTCCTACCAAAATCCAAGCCCTGAGGCAGTCCAAGTTCACATCTTCTGCTGCAGTGTCCTCACCTGCCTAGCAAGCATCTCAGACCTGTGCTTCTTCATTTTTTTATAATGACTCACTTCCCAAGAGTAGGTTTCCAAACCCATTCCTGGAAATCTCCTTAATTCCCTACTCCCTACCTTCAAAACAAACAATTATTGTCCATAGCTGGCTGGTGGTGCCCAGGGCAGTGGGATGCAGGTACATGATTGTGCGGATGCTGGAGCCACAGGATTACTACATGTCGCCATTCTCCTGGTAACTGCACATTTGCATTTACTCTACAGTGAGTGAATAACTGTGCTGACTTACTGTAAGTACCTGTGACTTCCTGAAAGTACCTCTTACTGTAGGTACCTCTGCTGGCTTGGGGGTAAATCCTGCCTGAAAGTAAATCCTGCAGTTAGCTCAGTTTTACTATAGCAGTGTGCTTGAGAGAGGTGGATTTACACACAAATGGAGCATCCTTGCTAGGACTCCACATGAGAAAGATGTGGATGGAGCAATGTTGATATAGTGCCATGCTCCCTTTGGCATGTCTCCTGCTCTGACAGTGTCCCTGAAGCTGTAAACTTTGTGGGTCTCAACCCTAGCTCCAATGGCAGCTCTGGACTGAAGCCGTGGCCCAGATGATAAAGGTGTGGAGGGACCAAATGTGTCCCTGGGATGGTAGGATTATGCTGCTCCAAATCCTAATGCTAGCCCTAACACAGATCCAAAACTCAGCATTATGATAAGTGCTATGGAGAAAACTAATTTCATCCCAGCTAGAAACTGTAGACTGTGTCACAAGTTATCAAATGTAAAAACCTATCTGAGGCCACTGCAGGGACAGTAGGCATCAGGGATCTGTGTAAGGCTATAACATCCCCCCTTTCTCTTCTGGTAAATTATCTGGAGCACAGCAGCAATTCCTGCATGAGTGCCCCAGCCTTTAATTAGAAGATCAGAGGGATCAATAGGCCAAGCAATTGAGTGCTTTTATAGAGGGCCTGGGTCTGTGAAAGATTTGAGCAGGAAGAGAGACATCTCTTTGTTTCCGAATTGCAGCCAGGTTAATTTAAATACTTATGTGAGGAGTCTTGGTGACTGCAAGCCATGCAGCCCAGCATGTGGGGAAGTCTAAGTCCAGTCACTACTCAGCACTTGGCTGTCAGCTGCTGCTCTCCAGGTCCATGGGCCAGGAGCTCTGGGCTGAAACATCTCAAATGTCAAGCAGGAGACTTGCAAATGAAAGAAATTCAAAGCAGCTCAGGGCTGAGTTGGGAATGGGCAAAACTCCCCAAATCTTTCTTTACTTAATGTAAAGGTTGGAAAAGTTATGTTCTTGTATTCCCTTGTCTACAAGAAGCATATGTTTTGGCCAAGAGATGGATTAATTAAGGGCTTTTGAGGTGGAGACATACTCAAGGATGTGAACTCTGAGTCTGACCTGAACTCTGGACCTGAGATGAAGACCAGCTGGAGAGGGGTAACACAGAAGCAATGCAGATAAAAGGGTCAGGCTGATGAAAGGGGCTGCTCTGCCAAGGACTGCCTTTGTGTGTATTGACTGCTAGCAGTGACTCTGCAATTGCTCTGAACTACAGCCAAGTCCACCAGCAGGTAAAGAACAAGCTCTAAAGAATGAAGAGCTCTTCTGGAAGTCTGTAGGTGGAAGTGTTAAACTGGTAAAATGTAGCTTTGAAGGCTTGCCTTGAGAGTCTCAGCTCTAAGGAGTGCAGCCATGGTTTCCTTGATTTCAGATCTGTCTGGCAGGATGCTGATGATTCTTCACTTCATTCGTCTGCAAAATTGTGTCTACCAAACAGTGATGGTGTCTATCAGAAGCACAGCAATAGCATGCTTTGTTTCACGGTAGAAGTAGGACAAACAGAGAGTGACTTCTTCCTCTTTTCACAAAGGGGGACATCATTGTTGACAAGGGTGTCTTATTTTCCAAGGAAATGATATATTATCTGGTTATGAAAGACATGAAAGCTTGCAAGGCTTGTCTCAATGGATAAGAAAGACAGTATACAGGCACCTGGGCAATTGGCATCTGTCTCCTTTCTCTCAAATGCCTTTTTGGTGATATTAGCAATCTACCCTTTTTCCTCTGTAGGCAGGAATAATCCATCTTTCTAGTTCTGTAGAGAAGAACAATCTCTGCTTCCTTCCTCTGTCTTTGTTTTGTTGACTTAAACATTCTTAGGATTAGTGCTTTTATCTAGAGATGCAAAATATACATTTCAAGAGGACCTCATTCTGTGCACTGATTTAGCATAATACATGTAATAGCTAATAATAATGAATTTTAATTTTGATGTAATACTCAGATGATCTGTGATTCGGACTTGCATACTTACTTACATTTTCATCCAGAGAATGCTTTCCTCAGATTAACAGACACAAAATGAAACAAGAGGAGCCATGTGAGTTTAAACTACTGGTTGTGAGAGACATAAATAGCGGCACTTGACTCTTGTAATACACTCTGTAGTACAACACTGTGCCTCTTCCCAAGCACTGTGTTGTGCCAGGCCATCCTGGGGTGACCCCAGTCTGCTTCTCCCCTGCAGTCTTCAGTTTCTTCAGTCACAACTTCGCAAACCTTATCCTTAGATTTGTTTCTGAACCCTTGGCCGCCATACAATAGCACCCAGAAAGCATTAATCTCTGCCTGTGCTCTGGGACTGCTGGAAGAGCTTGCCTTAGACAGGATGAGTTTCTCATGAAAAAAAAGGCTGCTTCAAATCAGCTCTGGAGCACAAGCCACTCTTAAGCTGGAGGAGAGTAGCAGAAAAAAAGGAGAGATGAGAAATGTCAGGCAGTTGAAAGGACATCAAGACATTACCTCAGTAGTACTTTTACAGTGGTAGAGATGCACCTCCTCAGGTTTATGGGGTGCTGAGGGAAAGCCATGGGCCACCTCCCAAATACCTCTCTATGCCAGCAGTCTCCAGCCTCTAGAATTAAACCTTTTCAGGGAAAGGACAGAATACACACCTTAAGGAGCTGCTGAGGGGGGATCTAACTTCTGGATCAAGTCTACTGTCACCTGCACTCTCTTTACATGCTAGTGTAGCTTTGGTGTTTCTGGGGGGAATGTGAGGAGCTAATGAAGAAATTGGCTAGCCTGATGTTGGATGAAGAAGGGAGAAGTATGGCTCTGCCAGAAGGAAATAGCAGGGGCTTTTGTGTCTGTTGAAGTAAAAAGGGCTTGTCCAGCCTGCATGACAACAGAGGCACCTGTAGGCAAGGACTCTCATGTGAAGGGGATTTACTGTGAAATCTTGTAACTACTCCAATTAAGTACAACAAACCATCTTACACTATGGCCTGAACATCAGCTATCTTCTTTTGGGGAGAAGGAAAAGCAGACTAATGGTGACGGGCGGGTGTAAAAGGTCTGTCATGCCTTTTTCATGCTGTCTTTTTTATCCAAATGGAGACCTTTAGCAGAATTTTAAGTAGTTGACACTTGAAATCAGTGAACAACAAAGCCACTTCATGAAAACACATAAATAAATAATAAAAACCCGTAGCTCCCTGGTTTTTAGCTAACTTAGTCACAGAATCCTGAAAGATGCTTGCTTTTTCCACATAACTGACACGGTCCTGTATTCTTGTTGTATCTTATGAGTAGTCTTCTGGTCAACTGTTTCCACCTGATCTTTATATATACGTTCATCCCTACTTACATAAATTCTGAAATAAGTTGTGCTCAGCTTAACATGTTCTCTAAAAACAAAAAAGCTTCCATAACAAGCTACCCTGAACTCCTACACATCAACAAGGATATATGTAGCACAATATTTACGCTAACTTGTGCCAAAGGATTTGCTTCCTAATCTACATGTGCACACTCTTGAGAAGTGTGGGGATTTAGTTTTTAATTAGAGAAATGCTCTGATCCAAAGCCTTAGCTGCAGACAGTCTATAAGATGTTCAAGCATGGTTCATCTATTGGAGCTACTTCACCTGGGGAGCGATGTTGGCACAGAGCTGCTGCCAGTCCAGTGAGTGAAGCCAAGAGCTTGGGGTCCCTGGACCGCCCCGAGTCTGCCCTGGGCCTGCCTAGCTAGTCCTGTCCTGAAGTGGGCTGACTGTGTGGGACTGCATGGGAAAGACATTTTCTGCATCTGAGCCAGTGTCAAACTACCTCTTCTTAATCACTCCTAAGGCATACCTTAGAGTTCCTAGCCACTGCTACTTGGTGTGCAGGCCTGGCAGAGTAGTGACTCAGAAGTGACTCAGAGCAGGACAGCTTTGACTCTTTCTCACTGTGACCATGGTAGAGAAAAAGCCTCACAATCTAGATCTGAGCTGCTCTTGCTTCTCCACCCTGCAACATCATATAGAAGCATTAAATTTATCCCTTAGTCATGCTAGCAAATTGTGCTTTTTAGGCAATGAGATCTCCAAAGGCTTGTCTGTACCAATTCCTGCGTTAATTACAAATAACAGTAGTTATTCACTTGTACTTACAAGTCAAAGCTTTGATTTCAAAATGTGTAAGAATGAGAGGCTTAACCTTACATTAAGAGCCACTTTCCAGAAGTACATCTGGCAGAACATAACCTTTTGGTTAGGTTATAATGCTGACACGAAGTGTTTTACACGTGGTGACCACCCAGTGTCTTGCTAATGCAAAACAGTTGTATTGTACGTGCTGCTCTTACCAGCTGGGCGATGCAGCAGCGCAGGGGCCCAGCTGCTCTGACACTGCTGGGGATGTTGCTGGTGGAGGTTATTAGTCTTGGCTCAACTGAAAGCAATTAACATTAAAAACACAGTGAGACAAATCCAGTTGGGAAACATCACCCCTTCCAAGCTGCCTGTGACCCAACCACTCTCAGAACCTAACCCTACAGTGCCTCCTGAGCATCTTCAGACACACAGGAGCTCTCAGAGCACCAGCCATGTGGAGAAAGGGAGGATCTTTTCCCTCGCTGCTTCAGGAATTTTTTCTCACTACACGAGGAGGAGAGTATTTCCAAATGTCCACCTTTAGAAAAGCATTTAGACAGTGTTTGTCACTGATAGAGAAACTTCTTTTCTGAAGGTCAGTTTAACAAGTGCTGTTTTGAAGTGTTTACCCAAAGCACATTCTGGTGTGAAGAACACCATCCTTTGGACCTTGAGCCATACTGTTTTAGCGGAGGAGTTTAGCTTATGAGTTTAGCTTTCCATGCTGAAACAAATCCCTGTCGCAGTGGAGAAAAATATTTAGATTGCGAGGGAAACCACACTATGGATCAGAAAAACAATGGGACTCTATCACATTCTACAGTTGCAAATATAAACTCAAAACATGCTGCTCTCTCCCGTGTATGTTTATACACGTAGGGCAAAATTCCCATTGAGTGCATTTGCAGCCTGGGCTTTTCTAGCTGTGTTTAGGACATTAGACACTGGACTTTTGTCTCTCTTGTTTCAGAGACAAAGCACTGACCTTCTGCTGTTAGCAAACCTAGCATTTCCAACTTTATCTTAGCTTTCTGTACCTCTTAATGTGTATTAGTGGATGTGAGTGTGTATATATGCATAACACAGAATCATAGAATTCTAGAATGGTTTGGGTTGGAAGACACCTTAAAGATCATCTAGTAAGGACGATAGAATCATAGAATATCCTGAGCTGGAAGAGACCCACAAAGATCATCAAAGTCCAATTCCTGGCCCTTTACAGGACAACTCCAACAACCACACTATGTGTCTGAGAGCACTGTCCAAATGCTTCTTGAACTCTGTCAGACTTGGTGCTGTGACCACTTCCCTGGGGAGCCTGTTCCAGTGCTCAACCACCCTCTGGGTGAAGAACCTTGTCCTAATGTCCAGCTTAAACCTCCCCTGACACAGCTTCATGCTGTTTCCTCAAGTTCTGTCACTGGTCACCACAGTGAAGAGATCAGTGTCTGCCCCTCCTCTTCCCCTCAGGAGGAAGTTGTAACTGTGATGAGGTCTCCCCTCAGTGTCCTCTTCTTCAGGCTGAACAGACCAAGTGACCTCAGCCACTCTTGTATGGCTTCCCCTCAAGACCCTTTACTAATCTTCGTAACACTCCTTTGGACACTCTCTAATAGCTTTAGATCCTTCTTGTATTGTAATGACCAAAACTGCACACAATATTTAAGGTGAGGCTGCACCAGTGCAAAGCAGGGTGGAACAATCTTTGCCCGGCTGGCATTGCTGTGCCTGATGTTCCCAGGACACAGTTGACCCTCCTGGCTGCCGAGGCACTGCTGACTCAGATTCACCTTTCCACTGACCAGGACACAGAGGTGTCTTTCCAAGGTGCTACTTGCCAGCATCTCATTCCCCAGTTTGTATGTATAACCCAGGTGCAGAATCCATCACTTTCCTTTGTGAAATTTCCTTCAGTTGGTGAGTGCCCAGCCCTCTAAACTGTCTAGGTCTCTCTGCAGGACAGCTCTGCCTTCCAGGGAGTCAACAGCTCCTCACAATTTAGTACTGTTGGTAAACTTACCTATTATACTTTCAGGTCCTGCATCCAAGTCATTTATAAGGATGTTGAAGCACACTGGCCCTAAACTAGAGCCCTGTGGAGCCCCATTAGTGACAGGACACCAGCCTAATGCCATCCCACTCACTATAACCCTTTGTGCCTGACCCATGAGCCAGTGGCTCACCCATCCCGTGATGTGTTTATCCAGCTGTGTGCTGGACATTTTGTCTGGAAGGATACTTGAGAGACAGTATGTAAAACTTTACTGAAGTCCAAAAAGGATACATCAGCTGGCTTCCCTTGACTACCTAGGTGAGTTAACTTGTCATAAAAGCAAATTAAGTTAGTAAAACAGGACTTTCCCCTCATGAAGCCATGCTGGCTGTGACCAATGACTGTGTTGTCTTTCAAATGTTTTTTAATAACTCCCAGAATAATTTTCTCCATAATTTTACCAGGCACTGAAGTAAAAATGACAGGTCTGTAGTTCCTAGGGTCATCCTTCTTGCCCTTCTTGAAAATTGGAACAACATTTGCCAGCTTCCAGTCAACTTTGACCTCTTCCGATTCCCAAGACTATTCAAAAATCTTTGAGAGAGGTCTCAAACCCCCTGCCACAGGCAGCGACACCTTCAACTATACCAGGCAGGTTTCTCAAAGCCCCATACATAGCATGAGTGGGTTAGCCATTCTGGCCTGAAACATGGCTTTCCTGGCTGCCTCACAGGGATCTGTACTGATACACCATCCTTGGCTGCCTGTTGGGCAGAACCTGCAGCAAAGCTCTTCCAGGGAAAGCTTCAAGATGCCAGAGCAGCAGGGCTGAAGCACAGTAGTTGCTAGCAATGGAGAGGTGTTTTCCTAAAACCTCCGAATTGTGCTTTATTTTGTGCTGTTTGAGCAACTCAAAATATTTGTAGTCTCAAACACAACCCACATTGCAAAATCTCTGTTGTATTCCTATTTCTCAGTTGTAGGAAAATATTGGTGATCATGTTTCAGTGCCCATCAGGGCTGTAGCTCCCATTTTAAGCAGCCAAGGCAAGAAAATCTAGCTAGATGTCAGCTTTGAAAGTGTGAGCTCTTCTTTTATTTGACTACCTGTAATTACAGTCCTTGCTCTGTGGTGGCTTTTGAGTATTTTTGTCCACTAGAGCCACATAAAAGAGTAAGCGGAGTTTGCAGAAAAGTCAGCTCTGAAAGCAGCTACTGGCTTCTAGCAGTGCCTAAGCAGCTACTGTAGCATTTAGAAACTCTGCATTAATGGCAGCTTTTTTTGTTACAAACAGAAGCTTTCCCCCATCTGGCCTCTCCAGCTAGAAGGAGGTCCCAAATGGATTGTTTTCCTGCAGTGGTCAGTTGGTATGTTCTCCTGTTTCAAATACGGTGATTGTTTGTGAGCAAATGCTGTCATCCTGCTTGCACTTCTCAGAACTTGCCCGTAATAATAAAAAAATTGAGCTGCCCCTGTTTGGATGAGTGGGTGGGCTGGGTAAATTCACCACATAACCAAGGAGTTTATATGCCTGGGGGCCAGTCAGGTCAGGCCACCTTCCCTTCACCCTCCCTGTAGGAAATCTCAATATACTGCTGTGTAACAGGCAGAGAAAGGAGAGATCAGAGAATTACATCTAGACAGATGTCTAAGAGATCATTTATAATTACTTTACAACCATTCCTGGATGCAAGGCTTTGCATTCCTGAAGAGCTGGAGAGAAACTTCAAAATTATCATTCTGCCTTGCTTGGCATGCCAAGACATCAGAGAGCTGCTGGCCTACAAATTGCTCCACTTGCACTTGTTCCCATACAGCCGTCATTAACGTAGTGGCAATGTGTCTGAGACAACTAATACAGCAAATGGGAGAGGTCTCCATGAGTATAGCAGGAAGCCTTGATTTAGTTCCCGGTTTGATTTAACTACTGGAATAATCTTATCTGAGACTGATGTCTTGTGGCCTTTGCTTCTCTATAAATAACAGAGGGAAGTTTGTCCATGGCAGAATTAATCTTTCACTGTATGCTAGCCCAGGGATCACTAAGGAGACAGGAATTCAAAAGAATGGGAGCGATACATGCTTTCACACAGGTCCTGAGAATGTGTCTGGGGGACTGAACCCTCTAAGCATGTTCAAGTCTGTAATGAAAAATTACATGCTATGATTCTAATTCTTAAATCTCCCAGCTGCATGTGCACTGTGTGTGGTGGTTTTTGCTTTTTCTGGAAAATGATTTGATTTTGTATTTTAAATGGAGACTTAATGTAGATGCGTGAAAATTTTAGAGAAAGAGTTCCAAAGAAAATTACTATTCTGCCATAATGAATTTTCTTAATTAAGTTTCTGTGTTTAGGATCAATATATTCAGCAAAAGATGGTGTTTCTCTGCGCTGTAGAAGCGCAGTGGCACCACTAGATGGTAGCCTTGCTTATTTCATAGTCACCACTTTCCTACTTCCCGCTGCAATGAGAGACGAGTTTCTCGAGATGGGATCATCACGTACTCTTAACTATCCCTCCATACGGACTGACCAATAAGTAAAAAGCTGGTATATAGAAGAAAGCAGGGGAGAAACTATGAACTTCTCCTGAGAGCACGCTCGGGGCACAGTCAGTCCGGCCGCAGGGTCTGCAAACCTGTGCGGCAGTGGGGAAGGTCAGCTGCAGGGGTTTACTTGCCAGTGGACAGATTTCTATGGACTGTCATTCTTTGTTGCAAAGTCGGGGAGATTTTGACCAAAATAAAATTGCAGTCAATAGTTCACACACAGGAACAGCAAGCTGATAATGAAATTCTTTTGGTATGAGTTGATAATATAGAAAGGCCTCTTTTTTCCCCCACTGTTGTTTATAAACACTATTCCACAAGACATTTGTGTCTTAAGTAGAAGAGTAAGTACCCAAGAGTTGGACTTTGATTATCCTTGTGGGTGCTTTCCAAATCATGATATTCTACGATTCTATGAAATATTTGATGAGACCTGCTGAGCCTAGGCAAGCTGTGCATCCACATAGAAATGTTTCCAAGAAGTGAGTATATTGAGCTGCTGTCCATTTAGGATGTATATGAAATTCCTTATCTTGTTTCCCCAATAAATAATTTCTTCGTTTTTATGGCACTGCTTGTTACACTGTAATCCAAAGTGCATTATATAGACTATGTAACTAAATATTAATTGTAACTCTAACCACATAGCGAAAACCACAGTGCAGCATTATTACACTTATTTTTATTAAAGGAACATAAATTTCTGAGTATCTTGCCTGAGCATTTCTGTCAGGGAAATTTATTAATAGGCTATTCACTAATAATCTTGGTAACCTGCTAGTTGTCTCCCATCTCTTCAGTAGATACAGTGCATATTCCAGGGACAGTTCTTCTCCAGTATGCTGTCCAAGCATAAAAGCTTTACCTCCTGATTGATGATGTGCTTTGTTGAAGAGGGAAGCAACCTGATTTGCAAATGCTGGAATTTGATGAATCACCTTTGGATGTCTCAGGAGATCATTGGTCCTTCTGAAACGGATCATTATGACACGTTTCTATTACAGAGTATTATAATTATTTGGAGGCTTTTTTGGACTATCACCATAGTCTTGAATCTAAAACTATCAGTTAAAATGTGATTTTAACTTATAAAAGTGTTAGAAGATTAAATCATGTCCAATTTTAAGACAAATGGGGAAAGTGCATACCACTACAAAAAAGAACAATACATTTAAGAGTAAGTTATTAAATATTAAAGTATAATTTCTATGTGCTTTGCTCTGAATTACTTTGCCTAATTGTTGTATGTCTTTGCCTAATTGTTGCTTCTTCTTGTTCATCACTGTAGTATTTATAATTACAAATAATTTTTTCTGTTCTTTAAGCTGGTGGATGTCAATATGATCTTCTAAAACAACAAACATTTCTAATTAAAGATGTAATGTTGCTATTAATCTTAATGATCCTTTAAATTGTTCTCAGCTCTTGAGTGTTCTGCTATTACCAGGAACATAGTTGTAAAGGCAGGGAACAAAATACAGAAGGTTCTGGAATACATAGGAAAAATTATCTCTTGCAGATAAATAGATTTGCTCTTATCAAAGGTGTGATAAATTTTAAAGTAGACTTGGGCACTTCAATAGGACTACTAAATGTATTTACATTTACAAGCACATGTAGGAAAATGTATGAGATGCCAGTTTCATCATTGTAATAGACTTCTTTGACCTCCTTATACATCTTAGGTCACTCCAATATGACACTATTTTACTGCTGATTGTTCTGCATCTGCTGTTCCAGGGGCTTCCTAAAACTGTTAGAAGGTGTAGAAGTAAAAGGTCTATTACATCCTTTCCGCTGAACTACCATCCTATGTTGAATTTTTCACTTTAGCAATGACCAGTTACTTCCCCTGTAATCTCAAAAGCCTGTCTTGAGAGAACAGACAATATTCCACCTATTTGGAAGGCATTAAACAGAAATATCTTCCTGTGGATGTGTTCTATTAACCCTCACTTCTAACTGTCCAGGACATTGCTGTGATTCTCTACCAATCCATCTCAAGATGTGCCTAGGGATTTAATCTCAACCGTAACCCTATAGGAGTGCACGCAGGTTAGAGCAGTGAAGTTGCCAGGCCTGGGCCTTTACTCATTTGTTTTCCACGCATGAGAACACCCCGTTCCTTTCCATTCACACTGGTTACCTGAGTTTTGAGACCCACCAGAACACAGCTGCCTGGAGCGCTACGCCGATGCCAAGCACACTCCATTAGTCCATGACCAGAGGGGTGTGCTAATGTTCATCAGCAATGTGGGTGTTTAATCCATCCCCGTGTTGCTACTTGGAGTCCATATCCAGTGTGAAAAACAACCCATTCTTAGAATCATAGAAACATACTGATGCCACAATGATTTTTTACCTTTTTATATATATCCCTTTTTATATACTCTTTTATATAGCTTTTATGCTTTTAGCCCATATATTTTTTAATTCCTTAGGTTTGATAACTAGCATAGACCCAATATTCTGTTAAACCAGGAGACCAAACATCCTGGAAACCTCACGGTAAGGGATCAAAAAGCCCCAGACACCAAAATCCTCTCCAGAACACATTCTGTAAACTAAAATAGGCCCATCCAGGAGGAAAGTTCCTCAGATGAGGAGTTCACTCCAGCCTCTCATTGAGGAATCCTTGATAAATATACTAATTCACAAGGCCTACAACTGTAGATGCGATGTATCGTGGGTGTACATTTTCGGTGTGTGCTTCTCAGCAGATTCCACCCGGAAGGAGAGGGCACCTTAAGGATCTTTAAATAAATAACGAGATAAACCCCTTCTCCCTTTTAACCACGTTTGACTCTGATTTTAAGACCAGGGAAAGACAACAATACAATTGCTAAGGTTGGAAAAGATATCTAAGATCATTAAATCCAACCATTAACCCAACTGCCAAGTCCACCACTAAGTCACATCCCCAAGTACTACATCTACTCATCCTTTTAACTACCTCCAGAGATGATGATTCCACCATTTCCCTGGGCAGCCTGTTCCAAGTTTGAACAACCTATTCGGTGAAGAAATTTTCCTTAATATCCAGTATAAACCTCCCATGGTGCAACTTGAGGCTGTTTCCTCTTGACCTATTGCTTTTTACCTGGAAGAAGTGACCAACCCCGAGCTATCTACAACCTCCTTCGAGGTAATTGTAGAAAGTGGCAAGATCTTCCAGCCTACTTCTCTGTCTACCTCTCTGCCTCTCATTATTGCCAGAGGAGCACTGGGATACAGCAGGTGGCATTTTGGGAGAGTAATTACCACTGCCTCACCTTTGTATGGGCATTACTACACTTGCCAAGCACGAGCCAGACCTTTCTTTTTTCCCTAAGGAGAAAAAAAAAAGATTTTTTTTTTCAGGGGGTAGACCTGCCTCACACACAACCCCTGCTCCTGTTTCACAGAGGTACATCTGCTCTGATGCGAGCTGTTGACCTAAAGTCCCGAGTGCGGCACCGCCGAGGGGCCGCGGGCCTGGGCCAGGCGGGACGGGGGCACACACCGGGCATGGCGGTGCAACTATCGTCCCCTCGCCCGCCTCGCCCCGCCCGGCCGGCACCCTGAGGGCCGCGGCTCTGGGCGGCGGCCGGGGCGGAGGGAGAGGAGGGGCGGTGGCGGCCGGCGGCCGGAATCGTTTCCTGGGTAAGCGCAGCGGGCTGGGAAGCGTTTCCGGAAGGCTGGCCGCATCCCGCAGCGGCTTCGGGCGCCTCCGGGGCGGGTGGCGGAGCGGAGTGGAGCGGAGCGGCGGGCGGGCAGGCAGGTCGGTCGGTCGGTCGGTCGGTCAGTCAGTCAGTAGGTGCGGTCCGCAGCGGAGAGGGCAGCGCAGCGCAGCGCAGCGCGTCCCGCGGCAGAGCCCCGGTGTGCGGCCGCCCGCGGTGCCGCCGCTCCGCCCGGCCCGCTGCTGGTGCGACCGGGCAGGAGGCCGGGGAAGGGTCCCGCCGCCCTTGCCCGGGGTGATTCCGGCGCATCCCGGTCTCGGGGGTGGGGGGCCGGGGCTGGGCTGCGGTCCGCTGCCTTCCCCCGGTGTGCAGGAGCGCTGCCGCTGCTGCTGCAGAGCGCTGGCCGAGCCTGCGGCGAGCGTGGGCTCTGTTCCTGCGGGCGGCGAATAGCAGCGGCGGCCGGTCTTGTTCTGCTGGTGGTGGTGCGGTAAAAAAGCCTGAAAAGTGGCAAAAGTGCCTGTAGAAGTACCTTTTTTTTCTTTCTTTCTTTCTTTCTTTTTCCTTTCTTTTTTTTTTCTTTTTCTTTTTTTAAATTACTAGAGTGAGCGAGTTGAGCTCTGTGATTAAATCGTACTCGAGGGTTGCACGCGGGGCTGCAAATGGGAATGTGCAAAAAATACAGTCCTCGGAACAAAACGTGGACCCCGTGAATCCGTCTTGGAAGTTGTCAGGAATTTGCTTGGGTCCCAGGGCAGCAACGGAGCTACTTTTCGTTGCGGCTAGAGAGACAGATAAAATGGAAAGTGTAACGGTTTGTATTTCTACTTCATTGCTTTGCCTGCTTGTTTGCGGTGTTTTATAGTTCTTGGCTGGGCTCCTGCTTGCTAGGGAGGGTAAGTGTACTTCTGGGCTTTAAGCACAAGGTAACTAAAACCAAGAAAAAAACCCAACTCTGCAGTGGGGATGCGCTGGTAGGCTTTGTGTGTTGTGGATGCTGTTGGTAGCTGTACATGGTAAATGGCATCTACAGTTAGTTGTTCAGGGTAACAGTATCTGCTGCAAGTTTCAGTGCTTCCCGGAAGATCTGCTGTGTTGCCCCAGAAGCTGAGGTATGGTTGCTGCTGAGCTGCTGCAGCTTTGCTGTGTCCTCTGGCTCGGCGGTGTGCTCCTCCAGTTTGTTCTAGATCCTACATGTCGTCATCCTGCCATCTCGTGCTCTAGTATTTTCTGAACGCCTGAATGAGTTGTCTGTCTTGGGTTTAAAACTATTTTCTGCCAGCATAATTGCATTTAGTTAAAATAAGAGTGCAGATGTCCTAGCAGTTAAAGGAAGAGACAGCCTCTTACGGTGACCTTGGGACAAAATCTTGGCTGATTAATTTCCTTGCCTGGAACAGTCATGTGGAGCATGGGTATTTTTGTTCTTCCTTTACAGCAATAAGTGTGTGATGAAATACTTTTTGGCTTGTAGTTTTGGGGCTTTTTTTTGTCATCTAAGGGAAATCAAGGTCTGGAGAAGACTCTTTGGGATAAAGAGTAATTTCATCCTGTGTTATGAATAAAACATAACTGTTGTAACAAGGAGGAAGATTCTTGGCTCTGAAGCAGCACAAGTGAATGCGCCTTTCCGAGCAAAGGTCATCTAAATGGTAGATTAGAACTGTGGGAATCATTCGCTAGGAGAGGGAATGCATGACTTGGAAACCTGGATTATTCTTCTTGTTTTTCAGTTCTGCAGCTAAGTTGGAAACCAGTGACAAAACTGGTCATTTTTGGTGTGGTGTTGAATAGACTCTGCTGTGCCATTGGTCAAGAAAGAATGGTGACTTCCTTAGGAAATGCCTGAGGAGCTTAGGAAGGGCTGCTGCAGGGTTTGAGCTGAAGAGAGTGGTGACTTCAGGAGCTAGTTAAGGGGGGATTTGAGTACTTGAGCTTGCCTGCTGTAAGGATTTTTTAGCAGAGGTTGTGAAAAACTAAAGTGAATCCTAGTAGTTGATAGGTAATGATGAGCAATCGACATATTACATCTCTTTCAGATAGCAGACTTTGGCACAGGATGTGCAGTCATACTTGAACAAATCATCCACACTGAAAACAAACTGTACTGTACATCCCTTTCTAGTGGGACATAAAGTCTTGCATTTGTATCCTGCTGCGATCAAGGAGTTCCATTACTGGGAACAGTAGAGCCAGGGATGTGCTGGATGCATTGGCTGATTGCTGACCAAGTTACTGCTGCCTTGCTGCTATGGAAAAAGTAAAGGTGATGGTGGAGTGTGTTAGGCCAGGACACAGGCAGGAGGGGTGGTGGAATGGGTGTGAGCTGCTGGGGAGTGCCAGGCAAGGATTCCCTCACCTGTGCAGTGGGTGGGACAGTGCAGACTGAGGCTGGAGAACAGCAGTGTCAATTATTCCAGAGAAGACAAGGAAAGCCTGGCTTGTTTAGCCTAGCAAATAAGGCTGAGATGGAATATGATTACAGTCTGCAAGTACAGCAGGGATATAAACACTAGAAAGGGAGAGAGGAGCTATTTAAGCTAAAGAACAATGTTGGCATGAGAACAAATGGGTATAAACTGGCATGAATAAATTTAAGCTGGAATTTACACAGTTTCTTCCCTAAATGGGCTCAGGTTCTAGAACAACCTTAAAATGGGATAAATGGGAGCAAGCCCCTTAACTGGCTCTTGAGGATATGTTGAGGAAATCTGTATTGTGTGCCTGGCTATGGCAGTAGGAGAGGAGGCTTGGTGACTCAGGAAAAGCTTTTCTGTATGTCTGAGTTAACTGAATATAGAATTTATGTGTTAGTGTTTCTTATTTTTAAAATCTGACATTACAAAACTGGTCTAAATGCCTGCTTTATGGTTTGTATTGCTACATGGTTGCAATGTGCTTAGTGGCCACTTTCTGAAATGTTTTGCATGTTAGTTTTTTTTTCCCCCCTCCAAAATAATGTGTTGTCTAACAACTGCATCTAGTTGTGTAGAAAATATTTTTCCTTTAAGTCCAAGCTGTGCAAAAGGAGACTGTATGTTTGCATGTGTGGGCTGCTTGAGCTTATTAACTTTCAGGTTAAAAAATGAACTGCAGCAATTCTTCTGCCCAAATATAAAAGTAATTCATAAATCCTCTCAAAAAGGAGGTCTTGGGGGGCTGTACAGTAGACACAGATAGTGTGAACTGAGACCAGTTCTCAGGTATGGTGTGACTAGAAGACCGGAATTAAATCAAGTTGAAGCAAATTTGAAAACAAGTCTAGTTGAGCTAGTTGTGCATGGGATTTTTCTCATTTGTTGTCCTGCAGAATAGCTGAGTTATCTGGCATGGTGGTTGCAGTAGTTGAACTTGTATGAAATCTGTAGTTGGTTCGAAAAATATTGTGTGTGCGACATGGAATACAACCAGCTGCAGATGCTATGTAATGGGTTCTATGGATGTCAGCAGTACTTGACTGCTTCTCGTAATGACCAGTATCCCAGCACCTCTGCCTGTTTCCTCTCATAATGCTTTGGGCAGAGGACTAATCCATGCTGTCCCCAGAGATTTAAGGTGCAGAGGGTGTTTTTGGAATGCTCTGTGTGGTGTCCTGCTTTAGTTTCCGAATTCTTTTCACCCTTCAGCCTGCTTTCTTTGTAATCTGTTGTCTTCTGCAACCTGTCTTTTTCTTTTCTTTTCTTTACTTTTTCTTTTTTCTTTTTTTTTTGTCTCCATGTAAGCAGATGTCAAAGGAAAAATAAGAACAGGATGTCCTTATTCAAAACCTCCACTGCAGATATTCTCTGAACCTCTGGCTGTTCCCAGCTTGGTGTTACCAGAGTTGGGTGCAAGCTTTCCCTTCAGAACGTTTGGTGTCTTTTGGTTCCAAATGCCTGTCTGGTCTGTCTGCAGCCTCCTGGGACCTTGTTGCAGCCTCTCTGGCCTTTAGCCAGGAGTACTGCTTGTCTGTAGGTCTGCTCTTGGCTGTGAAAAGAATTCCTTCTTTCTGCTTGTCTTCCCTGGAATCCCTGCTGAGATTATTGTCTCTTTTACCACTTTCCATTCACCTGCAAGGGGTGTTACAGGTGGGAGGCTGTAGAGCCCTGGCAGAAGAGTTTGAGGGAAGCATTGCAGAGAGTGCCCTGGGATTGCTAATGAACACTGGTCTGTCTGTGCCTTACCTGGGATGTCCTGGTTGCTGAAGTCTATTGCCCAGGGTGTAAGAGCAGACCCTGCACCAAGGCAACTGGAAATGGATGTAGGAGTCTGCCCTGACAAAGACAACAGACACTTGGCCTCCATCACTCGTGGGACAGTGAGATAACCTTGTGTAGTGGGTTTCTTTATGCCTTAAAAAGATGAAACTCGATTTAGCTGGAGATCTAAAGTCAGCCTCAAAGTTCTGTCTCCCAATGTTAAAACCATTTTCTTTCTTTACATGAAGTGTGCTGAGCTTCAGTCTCCCTTGAAAATGTGATATTTGTTTGGATAAGTATTTAGATTGTGACTTTTACTGCTGAACAAACCCTGTGTCCGAGTGTAACACTGATTAGTGCATTTTTAAAGTTGTCTGCATACCAATTAGGATGATTAACTAGATGCAAATATGTGCCTTTATCAGTAGTCTTTGCTGCATTTGATACTGAACACTGATCGCAGATGAATGAAGTCGGATGCAGTTCAGTCTAGGAATTCATGAATGTAAACTACTAACTTGAGTAGTGGTGCATTAAAAGTAATATGTGACAGAGGGGGGTTTCCTGGAAAATTAAATATGCAAATTCTTCTTCTGATTTCAGTCCCAGATAGCCAGTGTCTGTAATTCTGGTTTGTTTTACCTTATGAATAGTACTGTGGCTGTAAAGCACTTTAAGCAGATGCCTGGCAGACTTATATTTGACAGTTTAATCTGTTGGACTTCACAATTTAAAAACCTCCACTAAAATCTCAGCGGTGTCGTCCTGTAGCTATGCCAAAATAGTGTTATAACTCAGTGATTTATTACTGTTTGGCTGTTCTTATTTTCTGTAGAAAACTTAAGGATAATCTTTTTTTCCTTTGTCTTCCTTGCTGGATTACATTGCACCCCAGATAATATACTCTGTCAGACAAAGTATCAGCTCTGTCTGCCTTTGGGAAAACCCTCCTGGAAGCACTAGTTGTGCTTCACTATGATATGCTTTTAAGCAATTCTGCAGTGTGTTGTTTCGTTGGAGGTTGATTTTTGTTTGCCTTTAGTGCAAGTGCAATTTAATTTTCAAAGGTACATTCCACAGATTTCAAGTGTACACAATGTGTTTAAAAATACCATTTGGGTTTAATGTTGGTGTTAAAATATGTTTCATGCAGTACTCTCTTAGTCACAACTGATTTTTTTCCTTATGTCTATTAGATGGTTATGGAGAGAGATTTCCTGATGTAATTACTGTGTTTGAAGGACAGATTCCAAAGAGAAGGAAATTGACAGGCTTTAAATGTTCCTTACCTTTGTGAATTAACTTGTTTTAACAGAAGAAACTACCATAAGCTTTATATATTTTGTTGTTGTAATCTGTTGTAGAAACATGTATTTTCTTTGCAGTGTTCTCAGGGCAGGAAGACCTCCAAACAGTTGTTAAATAGCGGTCATTAGTGTGTCTAATATTGGTACAAATTACTTAAGACTTTATTAGAAACCTTGTAAGTATAATTTCTCAGATGAGTTGAAGGGAGATGCTGCAGGGTTCTTACAGGCCAGCTGTAGAATTCAGCAAATGGGGAGCTTGACATTAAGCCATCCTATCTATTTAATATAGAATTTCATTATAAGGAAGGGGAAGCAGTAGTTTGGGTAAATATGACAACTAATTCATTGCTCTCATGTTTACACTTGCCTTGTTAATTCTATTTGCAAAGAGGATTATTGTTGGGAAGAGATATTTCTTAGCAAGGTGTTGAATTTTGTAGCTATGGAGGAAGCTGTGCAGACAACCAGCATGAAACATGAAAGAGAACTGCAAGGAAGATGAATAAGGAGGAGGAATGCTCTCCTATGGAGAATTTGGCACTTGACAGATCAAACTGGGATTTAAATGTGGCTTAATGGAAAGATAGTTTAATTAAGTTATTTACATGAGTTGGAGATCTATACGAATAGGGCACAGTCTATGAATTTACAGCAAGATTCGTCTGGAAGTAAATACAGTAGGGAGCCTGGGTGTTTGGGATGCACGTGGCGTTAAGAAAACCTTCAGCACTATGTGGTGATCTTGTCTCGTTGGCACCTTGCATGCCTCCTCTGTGAGCAGGAGAGGCAGGATCTTAATGTTTTTTTGTTGGTGTTTTTTTTTTTTTTTACTGATACCCATCTGGGTGTAAAACCTTTGAGGAATGTGAGTTCTCACCAGGTCAGGTACCCTGGTGGAGTGGCAGGTTGGGAAATAACTCAGAATTTTCGACTCCTGTGGGAGTCTGCTTGCCTTTTTCTTCTTTTTTTTCCTTCTTTCCTTCCCTCTCTTTTTTTCCGACCATAATTGAAGAAAACGGTGGAACAACATGAGAACCATCAGTAAAGGGAGTGGTTTAACACAGCTGTATATGAAAAGATATGTGTACTCAGACAAACAGGATTTTTTTTTTTTTTTTGAGAAGTTTGACATTCATTCCATTAAAATGTTCTCAAATTTAGGAAAAAATATTTGATGATACTTGTGTATTTGAAAAGAGAAACATTAGAAAAAACCCATGTTTTTAATTATTTGATGTTTGCTTCTCGGAAAGGTTTGAGATCAGACTTACTGTTTGATAACTTTGTAGGCTGGTAAGATGACTAACAAAGGATATTGAAGTAACACAAAGTAATGTTGGCTTTAAGCATGTGTTATTATTTAAGCATGTGTAAGAGCTGCTAGCAAACCGTGCTTAATTATGTAAACGTGTTTTAACCTTATTTTTATATTCTTTGCAAGCTGTTATGTCAGCATTGACATGTGTAAACTTTTTCAGTGAAATATCCTGTATATTTCTCTTTGCAAGTATGGGTTTAAACATGGGTAAAAATGATAATTCTATATCTGCCAAAATATAGGAAGCTTTCTGCTAGAGGCATATGAGCATTTAGGGACCAGCAATTCTTTTTTGAAAACCTATATAGATATGTCCTAATGTGATAAAGATGGTGCTGTTTGTCAGGGAAACAGCTGAAGTGTTCCCTGGGAAGTTTGTCTTTGCACCCTAACAGCATGTCAGTATTGTGATGCCCTTGCACTGAAGTGTAACTCTTGATGGCAGACCACAGAAAATTCAGGTATTCTCAGTGAGGGGTCTCTGTGGGGAAGGGGATCAAGAGGGGCGACTGGGAGACTCTGAGGGATGTCAGTGAGGCTTGATGCCAAAGAAGTCCTGGAGTCATGGGATCTTCAGAGCATTGTTAAAGGTTTGTTCTTCAGGCAGGAGTCACGTTTCTGTTGTTTTCTATCTTGCTTTGGGCTAAAAACTAGGCAGCACATGTTGCATGTTGGTTCTGAAATACAGTCTCCATGCTCTGGTTTTGGCCAGCCAGTGTGTAGCAACACATGCAGTGACGTGAGGTGGTTTTACTTGCTTGTTTTTAGGCAGAAAAAAGAGGCATCCCTCAGTCCTTCCCTGGTCCAACCAGCAGGTCAGGAGGTGATGCTCGTTTTCCCTCCTTTCCAATGTGTGTGCACACGTTACAGGGATGGGAACAGCTGACAGGCAGGAAAAGCAAGGTACATCCCTAAATTTGCTGTTTCCCTGGTAGCAGAGGCTCTGGTGACCCTTGTAGCCTCAGAGATGGGGCAGCTGAGAGCTGTCACTGTCCTTGCCTTGCAGTAACCCCGAGGCTTTACTGAGCAGTCTGCCCTGCCAGTCTGTGGAGAGGCCCAGGAGTTGGCGGCTGGCTGCCTGCCATCCTGCAGCACAGCGCCTGGCTCTGCTGCTGCCAAACCAGCAGGTAGGAGTGCTGGCTGGGCGGAAAACATTTTGTGGGATTTATCCAAAATAAATATCTAATTTTGCTTGGGTGAGGCTGAAATTCTTCAGCTGCACCTCCTGCCAGAGCAGAAGAGAAACCTTCCTTCCGCACAATGCTTTTCTAAGCTTTTGTGCATAGCAAGGTAAATATATTTTTTTTCTAAATTTTAAGTTTGGATCCTCCTTCCTTGAGTTGTGATGGATGTCTAGATCCATACTGCTTTGAAAACCTGTTTGAAGACACATAACCCAAACTTCTCTGAACCTCCCCCAAAAGGCTCACATTGAGACATTTAGCTGATTTTTTTGCTTCTGCTCTGTGCTTCTACATAATCCTTGAAGTGTAAATATAGAGCTGGAAAAAATAGCACTTGATCTGGTATCCCAGCTTGCACTAGGACTTAAATTAGGAAATATGAGCTTTTGCTATAAAACAGAAATTTGAGTTTGTAACCCCTTAATTTTTGGCCTGATAAATCCTATTACTCCAAGAAAGCTATTAAGGTTCATATCTGTAAGTCCCAAGGTTGTTTTAAATCCATGGGTTAAATAACATGTATGCAAAGGTTTAAAATAAGATTGTCATCCCACACAGCATGCAGGCTGTAAAAGCAAGCCTGGACAATGTGGAGCTGATTCAGGACGTGCTGATCTGACTTCAAACCTAGTGTTGAGCTTTAGCTTCTGCTGCCTGTACTTTTGCTGCGGTACAGAGATGGAAAATTTACAGGTTGCTGATGTTTGTACTAGTGTCATTAGTTCTCCCAGAGTAATGCGGTGGGTACTTTTTGCGGTGTTGTCAGGCTGTGCTAGAAAACTCTTGCTTGGCACACAGTGTGAGTATGTCCAGAGTTTTCCTAGAGCGCTCTTGCTTGGCACATTGTGTGAGCATGTCCTGAGTTTTCCCTGCTGCTGCGTGCAAATACTCAATATCTTCCTCAAGCAGCCGGTGTTCGAGCAGTGAACTGGGCTTTCCCCATTCTGGGGTTGTTCTTTGAGCTGAGATTGCAAGCAAGTATTTTAAGCATGGGTAGATGCAATGTGCTGTTATAGCAGGATGTGAATCCTCCTTGCAAGGTGAGCTTGAAAGGAGGTGTTGAAATTCTAGATCTGTGATGGTAGAGGATGAAACTGAATTTCAAGAGATTTTAAAAAGTGACAGAGGAGATGCTCTAAGGACGTACATACTCTGCAGCTCCAAAATGGAAATGCTGGTGCCCCCAAAGGCTGGCTCAGGAAAGGCACCTGCCAGAGGACTCAGGTGGAGGCAGGAGTGAGTACATAAATAGATGAAGGGGAATTTTAATTACACAGAGGAGCTGGATGATGAGATTGGCTGCAAAAGGAAACAGTAAAATAAGCCATAGTCACTTGCACAGAGTTAGGCACTAACTTTGTTATAAAACTCCTCTGTGGAGCAGCGGGGAGGCATAGTCTGTGCTAAGTACAATATAAACGCATTTTAAAATGTTTTCTAGGTTTCTTTCTTTTCTCCCTTTGTCTGTTTTGAGGAAAGACCAGGGTTTATCCTGAAATATTCTAAGTACCAAATTTGAGAATAATTGTGTTTTGTTTTGCAGAAACTGAAGTTTCCACATGGGAGTTTCACACACAAGCTACGTTCCTTTGCATTTTCTTGGCTATTCCTAATGTAGTAGTGTCTGTAGCTTTTGTTATCTCTCATTCAGAAGCATAAGCTACCTCAAATGCTTTCACAGCACAACGGGGAGTTTTAATAGGCCGTGAGAGACCCTGTGCAAAGCTTGTCAAGTGGCCACAGCTGGTTGGTAAAAATGGATGATTAAAAACTAGTGTTTTCCAAAGGCTTGTGCGTTGAGTGTGACAGGCTCATTGATTAGCTGTGTTTCTGCCTCTCTCAGAAGCTGTGGGTGAAAGAACCTTTTATTTGAAAAAGAGCAGTGCACACATGAATGCTTGACTGTTGTGGAGACTAATACTTTCTTACCTCGGATGGTATCTGCACACCATACAGGAAATGATAGGAAAATTATTAGTACTTTTAAAATGCGTGTTGTAGTGGTTTTTAGCCGTAACTAGAAAGCAACACGATATCTTAAACTTGATAAAATGTTTCAATTTGAAGCAAAGGACCTTAAATTGCTGAGAACCTCACAATTTTACAAGGTGAAGTAATGCAGCTGAAGTAGATTGGTTTTACAGAGCGGCTGCTGAGGATTGACAGAGGCAAAGCACTGTAGTGAAATGACAGTGTGGGTTTGATACCCTCTGATGGGGAGCAAGCATTTAAAAAAAAAGGCAGCTCTACTGGGAAGTCTAACTCTAGTGCTGTTATCTTAAGGGTCACCAGGAATGGCTACAGAAACTGAGCTTACTTTAGAACAGCAGCTTATTGTCAGAATCAAGATCAGGAAATTTGCTTCTTGCTTCTGAAGAGAAGTGTTAGGAGGCTTTTACGAGCTCATTTCCTTCATTTGCTCCATGCTTTTTCATAGTGTAACAGTATCTGTGTTTAAAACAACCTTTTTCTTGAAACATTTATCTTCAAAGATAAAAGCAAAGTATTTATAATGTTAGTATTGGGATTGGCAGCTTTTAATTAGATGCTCTGCATACGAAGTTAAGAAATAGCATGCCGACAGGAATTTTTAGATCTGCTGGTTTTCCTGTTGTCACATGGATTTCTCCACATTAATACAACTTTTGATAATTGCTCCCTTGACCCAGTTATTCTTTTTATGCTTTCTTTTCCACATTGAGTCAGGCAAGCATAAAGATTTCATGTATATTAGAAATGAGAAGTTTTGTCTTCAGAAATGAATCACAGTGGAAGGGGAGGAGGGAGAACAGCAAGTCTTGCGGTTTTTTTCCTGCATTCTAAATGAAATTGTGTAGGTAGATGCTGTATTTAGGTCCTACTGCACTGATGGGGTTTCCCCCCAAATAATGATTGTGATAGATGAGTTTCATAGAATGTATTAATTTTTTTAACTGAAAACTTTGTCTGCAAGTTGCTTGTTAGCAGTGACTGTGTTGCCAAAGGAGGTCTGTTGATGTCACCACTCAGGCGAGTGGCATGTTTTGGACTTTACTCCTGTGAGATGGTAACTGACTTTTGGCCCATATTATAAGGGCAAAAGAAGGTATTAAAAAGAAGAAAAGGTGTTTTTTAAAAGGAGGAGTAATTACCACCTTAATTTTCTGAGTTGGGCCCTTGGTAATATAAAATAAATTAGTCAGGTTATTTTTTTTTTTTTTGAGGATAAAAATAGGAGGTAGGAGTGATTATAGTATACTAGACACTTTGAGGTTGCTTTTATCACAGATGATCTGTTTTCCTGAATATTCACAGGTAATCATTATCACTTAGGTCCTTCTGTCTTTGTCCAGAGGAAACAAATCTTACTTTTAGCCTCCACCCTGGTTTTGTGTCAATCATTAATTGCTCTTCTGTTTCCTTAAGCTGCAGCTAACCATCGGCTGTGGAATCATATTATTATTAAGGAACTTTGATGCTTTAATTACATGTGTGCCACACTTCTTAGTGCTATAAAAGGGAGGTTACACACTGTCTGTGCATCCAGGCAGGCGTAGTGAGAATAGTACATGGGATTTTTTTATGTGATTTTTTCAGTGACTGTTATTAAGACTGTCATGTGTATGTAACCTTTCAGCCTACAGAGCATAAATTGCTGCTCCAATTAAACTTAGAATATGTAAGCAGTAGAGCTTTGCTCCAATGAATTAATTCTCATGCTCTCAGATATCAAAATTGGTTGAAAATTGGTTGCTTAATTTCGTGTCAGTGACCCCTTTGTACAAACATATACTTGTTATCTCAGTACAGCAGTGTGGGATTTCTGAGGATGAGCACTGCAAGCTGCCAACTGAGCTGAAAGGTCTCATGTGTCCCTTCCCCAGCTTGGAGTGACCTAACACCTCCTCTCAAGGCCTGTGACACAATTGTGCTCGTCTGCAATTAGTTGCTTGACTAATTCCCAGTGTTGGTAGTTACAGAGATAGCTATGCCATTGCTCTGTACTAGGTATTTTATAAAGAACAGAAATTAATAGGTATATTTTGTTGCATAAAATGTGGATTTCCTTGAGGTGACTTCACATTGGGAGAGAAAACACAAACTTTGATTTTCTCCTTCTCAGCAGACTGCTGCTTCTTGGAGTAAGTGAAACAGAAGCTGTAGGAAAAGCTGTTATTTTCTTGGGTGACTAAACATTTTTTATTCCCCATATAGAATTGTAGAATGGCATGGGTTGGAAGGGACCTTAAAGCTCATCTTGTTCCGAACCCCCTGCCATGGACAGGGACGCCTCTCACTGGACCAGGTTGCTCAAAGCCCTATCCAACCTGGCCTTGGACACTGGCAGGGAGGGGGCATTCACAACTTCTTTGGGCAACCTGTCCAGTGCCTCACCACCCTCACAGTAGAGAATCTCTTCCTATTATCTACTGTAAACATACTCCCTTTTGGTTTGAAGCCATTTCCCATTTTCCTGTCACTACATCCTCTTTCTCCCTTTTTCTTGTAGATGCTTTGAAAGAGAATTTCATGTTTTTTTAAACCTCTACTCTGACCAATGAAGTATCGTGTTTTCATTCTTTGCATATTTATTGATTTGGTTCTAATAGAATATAAATGTATGTAAAAGTTATTTATTTTCCAAAATGGTAACAGCCCTGGTGTGTTTTAACCACAGTGTGTGTTTACAGAAGAAATAGTCAGTCTGTTAAGTTTTAAAATAAATTTTAAGGGAAAGAATAGTTAAAGCCATGTATGGAAAATGGGACAGAATGCAGCATAAGTTAATCTGTTGGTAGACTTTGTCAGAGTAAATGACCCTTTATTTTCTTTTTCCTACCTTAAATTGTGAGTTAGGATAAATACTTTTATTTCATTTGGTCTTTAATAAAACATTTGTTATAGCAGTCGTTAGAGTTACAAAGCAATTAAGGGTTGTACTCAAGGGGAAACAATAGAAGAGCAAAGGAGATGCCTAGGTTGGGGAGGACTAGGGGTGGGATATTGCCACAAAAAATTTGTCAACCAGAAGTTAGGAATGCTAAACGTGCATTAACCTTGCTGGTGTTAAGTAAGATGTTGCAGATATGCAGATGTATCTAACCATTATACAGATGGTATAACCATTATACAGAAGTAGAGCCATTATACAGTATACTGTAGAGGTCTTGCCTAGGAAGAAATGAATCATTTTGATAATGAGAAGTGAGAAAGATAATTTGAAATCCAGCTTGGTATAATAAGGCTCCTTGTTCTCAACACAAGCATTGGCTTTACCCCACATAGTACCCAGCATTTTGGGGGGACATGCTTTGGGGTTTCTTGTCCCTTGCTTTATCTGGTCTTTCCCCGCCTCCTTTCCAGCTCTGCCTCAGTTTGCCTGTCTTTGATCTCACCTTTTCTTTCTGAAGTTGTACAGTACTCGTCTTTGTGCTCACAGCGCTGGAAAAGCTAACTGAAACAAGATTTTGCTAATTGTCTTTGGAAGTGGCACAAAGGATGACTGGGCTGCCTTGCTCAGCCTGGGGAAAGGGAAAAGTGCTCTATAGTTCCTGGGCTTTGAACTGCTTGTGGCTGTATGGTTTCCCAAACTGTGGTCACAGTTTCCTATTTGGCTGCTCAGAAGTGAATTCCAAAAGCTTCAGCAGAGTTCTGGTTTTTCTTGCTGCAAAAGCTTTGCCTGTCCAGTGCCTGCATACATAATTATAATAGTGTGTTAAATACGGAAGGTTGCATAATACATTTCTATTTGTTAAATACTATCACTATCTGAATTTATAAAGTTCATAGTCACGTTGTGTGTGACCTGAAACCCCCCAGGTTTGGAGCTTAGTTTGTATATTAGAGTTGCCTGTCTTAAAAATACCAAAGAACATCTCCTCTCCCTGATGTTTTTAAATGTCAGTATAGCCTTATTGTGGGTAAGTGATTTTAATCTTTGAGCACAGTGCTGAAGAAAGATGAGCAGTCCTAGGAGCAGTTGCCTGCTCTCAGCTTTCCCCAGTTTGTGGTATGTAAGTTAGGGGTTGCCATCTCCAACCCATGAAGACAGGGAGAGATAATCCAAGTAGTGTCTCTTCTTGTTCCTTGCAGACCTGCACAGCAAATCAAGGCTGCTCTGTAAGGCCGATAGAGATGATATTAGACCAAGAATGAGGGTTGGCCTCTCTAAATACTCTACTGTATTTAAAATCTTTGTGGCAGCAATTCAAGATTTTAGGTAGAGAGTCAGTGGTGAACCTTTTATACAGGTGGTACAATCTATCCTGTATTAGACTCAAAGAACAGTGTAGAAAATGATTTTTTTCTCTCTAAAGGAAAGCATTTGCCACCCTTGTTACTGATAGGTGGGATGTTAATTCTAAGTAACCCATTTGAATTGGCGTGAGTAAAATAAGATGGACTGTGAGGAGAAGTGCTAACTTTGGGTCACTCATGGTCAGGAGTTAAACATGGCATTGTGCATTCTTAATTCTGCAAAAGATGTTGTTTCCAAAATTCTTAAAAAACATTTGGGACTAAATAGCTTGGGATGCTGCTTTTAAGTTACGACGGGGATTTTGGTGTTCTGGGAAAACCTTTTTACCTGCTAGGAAAATCTGTTCATTTCGTTTATCAATATGTGGTTCCTTTGGCTTTGCTTTTGCACTTTAGGCAGTACTTTGACATCTTCAGTACTTTGATTTTGGCCTACTGGTGCTAGTAGAATAGATGTGCTGAAGTATTTCCCCCTGATATAAGTGGGGCCTGAATCATGGTTGAAAGCCATGTCACTTTGTTCGTACGAAATTATGCCTTCTTCCTCCCCAGGGTGGACATTGGGTCTTGACATAGGGTCATTTGCAGACTGAAGAGCACAGAGACAGCTTTGCTCTTACTTGAAGCACCTGGCTCTGAACACTTTGGCTTTAGGCTGACAGTGTCCAAGCACCAGCCAAGCTGGAGCGTGTTTTTGATGTTCTTTCCTGGCAGACAGTGAGACCTTTGTAGTTTCAGGATTGTTTTTCAGACATATGCTTTTAGTCCTACTGGTTCAGCTGGTACTTTAAAAAAAATTGATATATATCCAAATCCCATGAGAAACTGCTTATCTGATGAGGGGGAACTGGAGTGTGAATCAGATTGGTGAAATTTTGAGATCAAGATATTCTTTAATTGAAAACATTCTCTTAGTTCTTGCTATAAAGCATAATTTTTGCTATAGAGCAGCTGCAAGACACAAGGTAAAATTGCCCTAAACTGAAGATTTTTTGACTTAGCTTTTTTTCTTTCCTCCCCTTCTAAAACAATCTGCAGTATATTTGTGAAGTGGGGTAGCTGTGTTTGGACTCGAAAGTGTTTAGCAATGCCTAACTGACTGCAGTGGGTTTGATACAGAGCAGCATTCAAAAAATGCATGGCTTTGTGCTGAAGGCAGGAGCACAGCTACAGACATTTACTGATGGGTTTTGTACGTGATGCAACGGGTGTAGGGTCAGGGAAGCTGGGGCACAGAGCAGAGGAGCTGTAAGCACGTGTGCTGTTTGATATTTCAGTCTACTGCGGTGCGTGGGACCATAAACATCTCTCCTTGTTTCCCTTTTTGTGCTTTGCTCCCGGCCAAGGCAGATGTAAACTTGCAGTGTTATTTGAGGTTTCTCTGTACAGACGTACCTTTTAGCTGCAATTAGGGCAGAACACCTCCCTCCCCGATGGGTAACCTGTAGTAGCATCACTCATGTCCCTGTGTGACCAGAAATAGAGAGAAAGATTAACAAACGCTTTCCTGCTGTAAAACTTTCCCCCAGGCTGAAATGGATAGGAAAGTTCAGTGTGGATGGTTACTTCTAATTTCCCCCCCTGCCCCTAGCAAATAATTAAAGATTGCTGTTAAACTCACCTCATTCTCTGTTAAGCCTTCCTGGTCATATTAAACTGCACAACTCAACTGCTGTTTTTAGTATTGGTAGAGGAAAGCATTATATTTAGAAAAACACTTTATTGTGGAACAATTTTTAAATTATATGGAAACATAGTATTTAACCACCAATAAGATGATTTGCGTTGCAAGACATGAGAACAAAGGAGTTATGAATTTTGTGTATCTGACATGAAGGTGCCTGCCTTCAGTTCCTGCATAACCACTTTGTGCTTAATCACAAAAGGATCTGTCTACATTGGCAGTGCTGCGGAGCATAACACATGCTCTAATGTCTAGTTTATGTAAGGATTCCTGTATAATTCAGATATTTGTTAACTGTGCTTATGTGTTTTGGGGGAAAAAGTGGAGAGAGATATCTTGAGTAATATTGTTCAATTGGTAGTAAAATAGTTACACATCTATCTTTTCTTTCTGAGTCATAGATTTGAGATGTAGGTGCCCTTAAGGCATTGCTTTCCATAGTCCCTGGGGAAATTTCTCCACCTGGATTCTTACCACTGGTGTTAGAAGTGCCAGCTGTAAGTTAGTGTTTGGTCATGTAAATGATAATGAGCATGGTAGATACATCTACAGGGATCGTGTGACATCCAGGAATTGGCAGGAGGGAAATTCTTCCGGCTGGTTGTTGGTTTACTTGCAGGTCAACTCTTCTTTTATTTCGGATGGTTAAGTGAAGAAAAGACTTCAAGTGAGTGCCCAGCTATTTCTCCTTGAAAGACTAGTCAACAGATTGTTTAAGAACTTATAAACAGCAGGAATTAGCAGCCTGGCAGCCTAAGCTGTCACAGGCTTTGAATAGCATGTGCTTGGGAGCATTTTAACTTTGCCTTGTCAGGACAGCTACATTTTACAATGGTCATTATACTCCTGGCAGGGTTTGCAAACACATCCAGTTGCGTTTGGCTCGACTCCCATTGCTGCGGTGTTTTGTTTTTCCAGAGTGCCTTTAGCTGCAGTTCAACACCTTTTATCAATCTGGCCTTACCACAGCATGGAAACAAGAAAGGCTTGCATAGAAAGTCACTGTCTAGACCCTGACTGATGTTACTTAGTGTTTCATCATCCTCTTCTCCCAGCATGGGTCTTTTTTGGCCACCGAGGTAGGGAAAGCCCACCAGGTCAGTGGTAACATGAGAGGCAGTGCTGTAATGGAGAAGTTTTCCCTGGTGCTGAGTGGTAGTTTTAAGTTAGAATGGGGAGACTTTCTTAAAAATTTAAGTTTTTGTGTGTTCTTGAGTAAAAAGAGGACTTTTCTGAAGTTACCTACTGCCCTGAAATATGTGCAGTTAGAAGTTCGACCAAAGCTGTGATATATCAGTACATTTCAATGAAAACCACAAAGTATTCATGGCTAAGGATACCTTTCATGAACTTCCTGTTCAGCTCCTTAAAACCAGTAATACTGAGGTATTCTGTTCCAACTCCTTTCTCATTGTACAAGTTGGGGTTTTTTTCTAATTTTTTTTTGTGCCTTGAAAACTGCACTCTTAATTTTAAATGAACTTAAGAATTAATTTAAGACAGGTGAAAGAAAGGCAAAAAAATTCATTTCAGTTTTAATTTTTTCTATTCCATTTCTTTTCAGACTCCCTGCCTTTCTGGAGATTTAAGGCAGAGAGGCAGAGAAGCTGGGGGAGGTTATAAAGTGAAGGTTTGGGGATTAGATGTGAGTACAGCCATCCCATCTGCAGGGATACAAGAAAGGTGCTGCTGTTAGCTGTTCCAAAAGCTAGTTGTTGAATCTAGAAGAAATCTCTTGAAAACCTTGAAAAACCCATTCAGACTAAATGTAGTGTGTGGTTTTAGATTCATGCTCTTTTTCAAGAGCTTCAAGCCCACATCACCAAACAGAGACGAAAAGAATATGTGGAGAAGTCAAAGGAAGAATAACAGGCATCTCACTGCAGCCAGCTGCACTCTGACTTGGTGCTGTCTCTTACTATTACAGAAACAGTGTGTGGCATCTTTGGTTGTAAAAGCTGATTGTGGAGGAGGGCTGCATCCTGCTTGATGTTTCTAGCTAAGGTCGTGCATGTTGAATGATTAAAAGAACAATTTGGGAAAGATGTTGCTTGTGTGACTTTGGTGTTGTGCAGTGTTGGGGTGGTTGCGGTTTATGTGTCTCTGATGTGAGGATGGTAATGGCTTTCTTAAGTCAAGTAGAAGTTGTATAACTTAGTACTTCAGAGCTTCTTTTTGACGGTTAAGATAAAAGATACACACTGTGGTTAATGAAGGAATAGTGATGATAGGAAAAAGTATTATCAGACACTGTTTTAACAGCTGTGGTTTTTATGATAAAGACAAATCCCTTCACATAAAACAAACTGCAGCTTAGGAATAAAGCCTGTTTTGAATATAAATTTATATTTAAATTCTGAGAAGAAGTTTTCTTCTGTCTCCCTGAAGCTCTGTGAAATCCTCTGTGGGAGAAGGAGGGGAGTGCTTAGAAAGCCATTTCTGATATTAAATGTCTTCTGAAAAGGTAGGCCCATCACACCGTGAGTTTGGGGTTTGGGAGTTAGTGTTCACAGGGTGGGAAAAACTTTATTGAAGAGCAGCTGATTCTAGAGTACCAGAGGTCAGCTGACCTGGAGTACCCTTTGTGCCCTGACATCACTCCCTGTCCCCATTCCCCTGCTGAAGGAGGGGCTGGTGGGATCCTGCCTCCCCAGCTGGGGGCTGACTGCTCTGTACAGCCACTGGCACTGCTGCAGCCCCTCTGTGGAGCTCCCTGGCCAGTATACTGTGAAGCTGAACAAATTCCAGTGCTAGCCAAGCCTGTAATCAGGTAGGTACAAGGTGAAAACAACAAGGAAGAGAACCAAAAAGCCCTAGCTGGGTGTGAAATATCACCAGGCCTTCGTTAAGGGATATATGATTGAGAGCTATGCAGCATCTTCATCCCTGTGTGTGTGAGGTGGGCCAAGGCTTCCATCACAAGTGCTGCAAAGGCTAATTTGGTTGTATTCATACCTCTAAACATTGTTTGCACATTCAAGGGTGTCCTCTGCTTCTAAAATAATGGTTTCTGTATCTCTGCTCTATCTGGTGCAGATCTTTACCTCCCCCTTGCCCCCAAGAGCCTCTAGTCTAAACATTTAGTCTAAACCTGATTTATTCAGGTCCTTTAACTTTGTACTTCTGTTGTATGAACAATGTTATACAGTGTTGTGAGAAGTTGTGAATTCCTGTCACAGTTCGTACTCAGCACACTTTTTTTTTGAAGAAGATAAATGTGAAGAGCATGAATTAGAGTTCAGAAACTCTCCTCCTGCTGTGCTCAGTGTGAGAAGGGAAACCAAAATCTGGAGGGAAAAGCTGTTGTTATGGCAGCAGAAATAATTTTTAATTTAGACTTGCTATTCAGATGTCGCTTTCATGTTTCCTATTTCAATCTTGAAAGAAATCTGTGTATTATATGATGAAATAAATGACTTTTTAATAAGCATATAACTAGTATCTCCCAAAACTCTGTAATTTAGGCACTTATGTGAATAATAGTACATGATATATAATAGTATGTTGCCTTCAGTTTTCCAAACTCTATTAGAAAGGGTAATGATGCACAAATGTATAACTTCATTAGGTTTTTATATTTAGTACTTTGTAGCCCACTTTATGCAGATATCTTTAGTTGTGTTGCAGTGCAATTGAATCACTGGCATAATCTTCTGAGCAGTTAGGCTGCCCAATTATGATTGCAGCGAATCTGCAGAGATTAATGAATACAACGACTTCTCTAGGTTTTAGTTTCCTTTCCATTGAACAAAGTGTGCTGGAAGGAACAGTTGGGGAGAAATAATCTGGTTTTAACTTACTGGGTTAGTATATGGCTTGTGTCTGAATGGAAGCATTGGCTCTTAGCATCTGCAGAAGACAGCTGCCTCGTGGCTGGGGCTTTCCTCTGAGAGGTTGGGCTCTGACATCTTCATGCAAGGGTGTTAGTGATTCCAGTTCCTTCCACTTTACATGCAGAGCTGCTGTGTAAGGGGGACTTTCACTCTGGTATAATGGAGAGAGCAAACTTCCACACTGTTTCTGGAGAGGACTAACAAGGCTCCTCAGGAGTATGTTTGGCCTGGGGTCCATGAGCACTTTGAGTCCTTGCAGTGGGTGGGATTTCAGGAAAGTCAAAATGTTCTCATTTTAAGTGCTTTTTTTCCCCATTTTTCCCCCACCTTTTTTTTTTCTTTTGCTTTCCCTCCTTCTAGTGTGCTGTCCACAGTAAAATGTTGTATGCAGTGATGTACAACTTGCCACGGAAGTCACATATATTTTCCCATCAGTGTCCTTCTTGTGTTTGCATCACTTTGCTTTTTGCAGCAACACCCTTTCGTTATAGCTGAATCATAGATTTTTGTTCTCAGACTGTACATCAGACCTCCTTATCTTTCTTTTGCAAGTGCTCGTTCTTTGTTTCAGACTGTGTAAAAGTCCAGACACCCAAATGACATCCTGAAAATACCAAAAGGCCTCTGGGTATTCTGGAAGAATTGCAATTGAATTCCTATTTTCATCAGGAGACCACTCATTATAAGCTTATGTGATGAGCAACTCCATTGTATGTTTGAATAGAGATAGCTGTTGGGAACTGGTCTCTTGATACATGCACTGCTCCCTTCAAGTCTTTTTTTTTTGCTTTGATCTTAAGTGGTCACCTTCAACATACCTGTGAAGCTCATAGAACTGGACAAGCCATCTTTTTCTGCAAGCTGTTACCTGAAGTGATTGGTCTCCCAGAGAGTAAAACCTACCAGAGCCCAAAGGTGAATGTAGAGCAGAGCAGCAAGCAGTGAAATATGCTTTTTATGACTGGAGTCAATGGGTTTGAAGGGGGATCAGTGGAGGAGTTTCAGTTGCATCTCCTTTGGTGATGACAGTCATATCTTCCAACCAGGCAGACCTGTTAAGTGTTGGTATTTCCCTCATCTGTGGGAACAGGCAGGAAAAAAGGAGGGAAATTACAAGCTACATGTCTGTTAGTATTTTACAGTGATTATGTGTATATGCAGCTCCATCACTGGCATGGCACTCCTGTAGCTCCATTACTGAATATTCCATCCCTCACTGGTATTTATTAAAACACAGTTTGGTGAATAGTTGGGTGGTAACTGTTGAACTTTTGCCCAAGTATGGAGAGGCTTTCCTCATGTTTGAGGACTTAATCTCATGCTACTGGTATCAGGAGAGTGAGAAAATCTGCCCCTCATCCTCTGTTTGGTAGAGACGGTGTCTGGGCCTTCAGTAGGCAGAGAAAGTGAGTGGTCTTGTGCAGATTAGAATGGGTTACTTTTCCTGGGACCATGGCTTGGGCCAAAGGGACTTTTAAAAGGAGACTCTGAGGAGAAGATAGAATTTGGATGAGCTGGAAGAGGTTGCCCACTGGAGGAGCTAACATCCTGGAAAAGCAGTAACTTGGACAACACTACAGGTTGCTTTCCTAGAATAGAAAGGAAGATGATGTAACAAATCTCGATGGTCTCCAAGGACCACTTAATTAACTCTGAACACCAAAAAAAATGTAATCACAGTTTTTTGGCTTACAGGATGGCAGAAAAAGGCATAAAACTTATCTTTTTCAGCTGGAAAAAAATTCTTCTGGGCTTGTTCTGAGGGCAGCAAGATGCTTTAATCTTAGGGACATTGATTTATCTAAGCTTCAAGCTAGGACATTTTTTCTCCGAGAAAATAGATCTTTGCTCATGCTAAATATATGCTTCCTGAGGTGAATGAGTTGAAAAGTCTTTAGCAGCACAGGCAGTACTAAAAAAATCATTAAGAAATGTGTGTGTTCCCAGATGCTGAGCATGCAATTTCTGAAACAATTTAAATTTTGCACAATTTATGGAGGGGGTTCTGTTGTTTGTATTATATGTGGAGCAACGAGGAAGAGGGGAGCTCTTTGGCTGGGATAGATGTCTGACAAATGTCCAGATGGAAAATGCACCGAAGTGTCATTTTAGTCAATATTCTAGAACTATGGAAGAGGTAGGTCTAAGATCAGAAAACATTCAAAGAAGAGCTATTTTTCCTTCTTGAGAGGTAGCCAGCTCTGCAGAAGTTAAGCATTTGTCTGAGTGGCCCTTGTGTACTGTTCATGTGGAGCTGTCCTTCCTGCTTACTTAAAGATCAGTGTCCAGGGCCTTATGGTTTTCTGTATAGTTGTCTTTGTGTACCTTGTATCTTTTTGTCTCTTGGCACTGTCTGATTGGCGCTCCCTTGTTTTCCCAACCAGGCTGGCTTTGTATGGGTGGTAGCCGGAAAAGGCAGATAGAAGGTTATAGGGCAGGTAGAATCATGGAGTCATTGGATGTTTTGGATTGGACTGGAAGGGATATTTAAAGATAATCTGGTCCAAGAACCCCACTGCTGTGGGCCGGGACAGCTTATTTTTTGCTAGACCAGGTTTCTCAGAGCCCCATCCAACCAGACCTTGAACATTTATTTACAGGAATGGGATATCCACAATTTCTCTGGACAATCTGTTCCAGTTCCTTGCCAGTCTCATCATAAAAATCTTTTGCTTATGTCCAGTCTAAATCTCCCCTTTCTCAGTCCAAAATCTGTTCCAGTTTCAGAAGGTACTACTGCTCCTCTCTAGGGCTCCTTTTGTCTGGTACCAGAGCCAGACCCACTGTGGAATGAGCTCTATCTGTGCCAGACAGATAGAGTGGTGCTGTTTGAGACTGGGCGAGATTGTCAGGGTAGATCAGACCCCGTGTCTTTCTACTTTCAATACCTTGTCTATGAGGTGTCACTGCTGTGTGTTTCCAGAGGAAAAAGTAGAAGCATCTCTGGGTTTTATGGGGTAATCTTTCCCACTGTTGTTTTATTGTGGTCTGTAATGGTTAGAGGTAGACCTGTGCCTTTAAGGTTGCTGATAAATGAATCTTTGTAATAAACCTGGCAGAGATGGAACAATTATCCTGATCCTCACATAAAATGTTCCATACTTGACTTCCGTGACTTCCTGCTGGAATTAGTTTTTGTATTTATATACTCATGCACTCTTTTGTATATGCAAGCAGAAATTGCCAGGCTTCCTTTTTCAAATGGTTTTCTGTCTTATCATACTTGGGTGTATTTCAGCAGATTTGGATTGTTCAGGAAGACGGTGTATTTTGAGGGTTTTTCCATTCCCAGACTTATTACTTTTTTCTGAAAGAGGTGACCTTGTCTGGTTTAGCAGCACCTTTTGGAGTGACTAGCACAGCATGTTATAATAAAGGAATCTGCACTAGTGTCCTCTAGAAGACATTAATTAGGCTAACGTTACTCTTCAATCTCAGATCTGTTTATGCAAAGTTATGGAATTCGAGGTTCTGCTTTTTAAACCATGGCTGTATCTTGAACCTTTTGCTGAGCTGTCTCAAGTCCCTTTCTAGATGTTATAATTAATGGTTTAGTTAAAAATCCTGTGAGGTTTTATAGCTAGCTTAAAAGCTTTCATTTAGTGCACATTTTTTAACAGTCGAATCCATTGGTGTTTTATTTCTTGTCCTTTCATGTCACTTATTTCTCTCTGCAGACTCCTCATGGTCCTGCCAGATACTGCTTTACATCAGAAACTGTCATCTTCTGAGGTTCCTACCTTTTATCTCTCCCTGCTGCAGCCTTCCTTTCAGTTCATTGCATTGTGAGATACTTCAAAAGACAAGGATGTGGGAGATAGGATGCCACTCATCTTTGCTCTTGTGCACACTGAGCCCTTGCATTCACCCCTGCAGTTCATCTCCCAACCAGGGTTTGATATGTGTGCATCTCACCACCTGCCCATCATCTGGTTATCTTGGCAAACCCATGCTGCCTGGGGAGCTGCATGTGGCAGTCCTTGCTTCCTCCTTGGTTGGGTGGGCAATGCAAAGCACACTTCATTTAAAATGCATCAGGAACTACTGACTGAGAAACTTGCTCTCAGACACCAGTGTGCCTGTTGTGGTTGGCCAAGTTACTTTGGAGTAGTTCAGGTTTGTGTGGCTGTCACTGGTGGTAGCCACCGAGCAGTCCAGTATGGGTTCTTTTTGCATTGAATTAATTTTGTAAAACACATCCACATTGATGCTATTATGCATAGTGCACTAGTTCAAAGAATGAAGGGCAGTTCAGGTGGATAAGGTAGTCTTGCCTTGGTAACTACAGATATTTAAGAATTAGGAAGAAAAAATTTATTTTGGCTGAAATTATTTGGAGTGGTTTTTTCTTTGGCCAGTAAATGTCGGTTGCTTTAGAGGCATTAAAAACTTGGATATCGTCCAGCTGTTCTTGTTCTTTTCCCTCTCCTTATTTAGCCTTATGCCAAGAAATATATAATCTCTAATGACTCAAGCATGAGAGCTCTATTTTCTTTTATTTTTTTAGTCCACATTTTATATACACACGTATATCCTGTTAACTTTTAAATAGCAGCTGTTTGGAATTAAAGCTAAGTAGTAATGATGAAACTCTGTGCTTGATTCCATGGTGTAAAAACTTACAGTAGTTCAAGCTCCAGTACCTTACATCCAAAACTGATTGTTATGACTTAACTATCTCTCCGTACATGACTGGGGAAGTGTAAAATTTGAAATACAGCTTTCCAAGTATTTCTGTGGAATAGTCAAAAGTTTTCAGGAACATTAAAGGGATAGTTAGTATTAATTTTTAATGGCCCACAATGTCATCTTTTAACTCAAAAGGCATAGTCCCTATCTTGATGAACTGAGGCTGTATCACTTTATTAAATAAAACATCACACCAGGGTCCATGAATGTGGTAAGCTTGATGGTGATTAGAGTTCAATTTGATAACAACACCCATTCATGTGTTGCTTTGATTTTGCTGTACATGAACCTTAATTTTCAGAGATTCATATCTGTTCTCTATTCAAATGTTAAAAGAAATGTTGAGGTAGCTTCCAGCAATAAAACTAAACTGACCAGCTTTCCTGTGAAACTTCCAGAACTTCCTGCTTCTGTTCTGGCATAAAGTTTATGGTGTTAAAAAACCCACCCTTCTGTAATTTCCATGGCTGATTTTAGCCAGAATGTGAAAGCAAGGAAGCATTGCAACTAATAAATAAACACTTAAAAAATCATCATGATAACTTTGATTTCTAATGAAAAGGTCAGAGCTTCATGTTTCTGTCATTGTTTTTGTTAAAAAAACGTGCATTTATGCCTACCTATACTTCACCAATTAAGATCTTGGTGCATGCATGTATAGATATATATAGATAGAGAGGAAAACGTGTGTAGGAAAAAAAAAGCAGGCGATTAAAGACAAGTTTTCCGTAAAAATTATATAACTCGAGGAACAATTGGAAGATTGGACCAGATAACAGAGTGTACGTTAGTTTGAGGTAGTGTGTGAATGCTGCCTTGATGTTCCTCATGCAAGTGTAACTGCCGAGATCAAATTGTGTTTGAGATTTAGTCAATAATTCTATGCACATAGGTCAAATATTTTCCAGCTCTTAATTGGTGGTGCATAGAGTGTGCTGATGGTACCCATTATCAGAGAATCATTTAGGTTGGAAGAGGACCTCCAAGATCATCCAGTCCATCTGTTATCTTAGCACTGTCAAGTCCACCACCAAACCCTATTTCTACACATCTTTTAAATGCCTCCAGGGACAGTGGTTCCATCACTTCCCTGAGCAGCCTGTTCTAATGCTTGACAACCCTTTCAGTGAAGAAATTTTTCCTAATATCCAATATAAATCTGCCTGGCACAACTTGAGGCTGTTCTGTCTTGTCAAATGACTTGTTACCTGGGAGAAGAGCCTGGCCCCCACCTGGCTGCAACTTCTTTTCAACCTCAGCTCTCTTGTGAAAAAGAGAGTGAAAAAGCTCCCGAGCCTCCTTTTCTCCAGATTAAACAGCCACACCTCCCTCAACCGCTCCACATAAGACATGCTCCAGACTCTTCACCAGCTTTTCTGCTCTTGTCTGGATGTGCTCCAGCACCTCAACATTTTTCCTGTAATGAAGGGCCCAAAACTGAATCAAGTACTGGAATTGCGGCCTTGCCAGTGCTGAGGACAGGACAATCACTGCCCTGTTTCTGATGTCCCTGGTGTGTTTCTAGCCACACTGTTTCTGATACAAGCTGGGATGCCTTTGGCCTTCTTGGCCACCTGGGCACAGCTGGCCCATGTTCAGCTGGCTGTTGACCAGCCCCCCCAGGTCCTTTTCCACTGGGCCAGGTTCCAGCCACTCTGCCCCCAGCCTGTGGTGCTGTAGGGGGTTGTTGTGACCCAGGTGTTGGACCCACCATTTGGCCTTGTTGAACCTTGTCCAGCTGGTCTTGGCCCATTGATCCAGCCTGTCCAGATCCCTCTATGAAAGCCTTTGTGTCCTCCAGCAGATCAGTACTCCTACCCAGCTTGTGTCATCTGCAGACTGTCTGCAAATGCACTTCATCTGCTTGTCCAGGTCACCAACAAAGATATTAAACAGAGCTGGTGTTGAGCTCTAGGTACCACCACTTGTGACTGGCTGCCAGCTGGATGTAACTCATCACCACTCTCTGGGACCAGCCATCCAGCCAGTTTTCTACCTGAAGAACAGTGCACCCATCCAAGCAATGATCAGCCAGTTTCTCCAGGAGAATGCTGTGGAAAATGGTATCAAAGGCTTTACTAAAGTCCAGGCAGACAACACGCACTTCCAGCATCTCTCCAAACACACAGCTTACAATCTTATGGTTTATTCTACCAAATTGTAGCCAACATGCAGCAAAAGCATGGGAAGGTAAGAAAATGAAACCCAAGTTTTAACAACAGTGAAGGAATAAGAAAAGGGTTAAAACAGGCAAGTGGTTGCTAGTATTTGATATGTAAATGAATATAATTCCTCAAGTAGATTTTATTTGTTGAGTTTAAAGCTTGGAAACAAGCTGACTTTGGATGGTGGTGTTTATGGCAAGATACAAATGCAATAATGTGGGCAAATTTGCTGTCTTGTTCAGCCAAGCATTGTTGGAATTTTTCTTGCAGTGAATAGTATCATGTCCCCCCCACCTTCTGCACTTGGTTGTTGCAGAAGGATTATCTGCATTGCACATAAATGTGCTGTGGCTATGGAAGAGATCTGAGCTGGTTTCATGCCATCTGGCTGAGGACCAGAAGCAATGTGCCTGAGCTTGGACAGCAGCCTGCAGCCTTGGCAGTTTGGGCCGGTGCCATCTCCGGGATGGATCTCTGTGCTTTAGAGTCAGCATTGCTGATATTTCTAGTGTACTCCTGTACACTTATATTACTCTTGGTTTTACATCTACAAGACTGTATTTAAAAGAAAAGGCTTCATAGGTTAAAGAAAAATAGTCATCACTTGCAACACCAGTCACCCGTCCAGGCATTCTGTCCTTTGCATCTTTACTTTGTAATGTGAATGAAGTTGTATCTCAACAACAAAACCTGGACTCTACTATAATGGTTTTTTATAGCACTATATCTGAAGGTCTTTAAGGCTTACTGTTTTATAAATTGGCTTTGGGTTTCTGTGAGGAAAATAATGCTGATATATTCATCAAATTTAAGGGATTAAGATGAGGAGGAAGTTGAATGCTGTGAATAAAGTGTTTGAATTGCAGGAACACAAACATGAAAGATGTTAGGAAACAATCTGTTCTCTGTTACAGTTTTAGAGATCTTCAGTGAAAAAGAGGACCTTTGTGTTTTTGCACACCCTGAGGAATGCACACTCTGGTAGGTGGGGTACCTCTGAATGCTTTTAACAGCCTATCAGTGCATAGACAAAACCACCCCATAGGCTGCTTTCTTAGTGGAAGGACTGTGCTTGTGTGGTATGCATTTCTGGCTAGATTCAAGTAGGGGTTTTTGGAGGCCTTCCACATTTTTTGTGGTAACCCTCTGAACAAAATATTTGGAGAACACACCCCTGTGGTGTTCCTAGGTCTTCTCATTTGTCGATGATCTGTTTGAAATCTGTGTTTAGAAGAAAAGTACTTGACTACCTTTCAAAGTGCACCTTTGACATATTTCTATGCCCTGCATATTTAATATAAAGAAAATACTACTGCAATATGCTCTTGAAGTGCTGTTTGACAGTGTAAACTGGTAGTTTTGGTGACGATGCCTTTGTAGTGAAACTTCGAGTGTTAGACTGCAGTGTTAGTGGCATGGGTTGCTGTGTAATCGGACTTTTATATTAGAAGCAACTGGACGTGTTTGTGATTTCTGCAGTGAGCAGGCTGTTCTCTGGGGTGAATTTCCTTGATTAGCTGTCAGACTCTTAACTTTCCAAAAGCCAGCTCTTATCTGATAATAGAAAATAATGCCTGACTGTTCAGGTTTGTGCTGAGAAAAAAGGAAGGAAAGCTCCCTGTTCCCGTTTTTGCTTTGGGGAGGCTGGGCACCTCAGGCTTGTGCAGTGTGCTGAGCATCTCCTCAGCTCTGTGTGCTTCCCTGCCGTTGCTGCATTTCCCAACTAGCCCTTTCCTAGCAATGGGTATATATTTCTTTCCACCTAGCTTACAGTGCTGCAGGTGTATTGACAGAATTATTTCAAAGAAGTGGAATAGTTATGCTTTAAAAATACCTCAGACTGTGGAAGAATCTAAATTTCTGTACTGCTAATATATAACTCTAGTAGCTTTATGGTGCCTACCATGGGCTTTTCATTTTTTAGTTGCTTTTTTCTTAAAAGTCAGCACAAATAGAGAGGGACTATTGCTGCGATTTGATTCCCCTTTCCTTGGGAAACTGTGAATGGTTATGTATGACCTTAAAATCCAAACCCTTACTGGAGGACAATGTAGCAAAATGTTCTTATGTCATTCCTTATGAATATCTGTGTTCACGTTGGATTTTAGTTTTTGGAGTGGGCATGTTTAGGGGTGGTGAGGGGGGGGTTTAGTCCTAGCCTGGATTTTCTGTTGTTATTTTAATTTCACTTTACTTTCTTCTGTCTTTCCACTTTGCTTATTAACTTACAGAGACCGAACATTTGATATCTGGATCAGCCAAACTGTGTAGATTTGTTCCCCTTTCATTGTAGCTTTTTTCCAGCAAAGTTTTGTGCCCTTTATTATGTAGAGCCACAGGAACTGCACAGGGATTTTTGATGTGTTTCTGCATCCTAAGCAACTGGTTATCAGTGAGATATGAACTCCATGTTAAAAGGAGTGTTGAGCAGTTCACATATCAAGAAGTTGGATTACTTGGTTGAACAGAAGGAACATGAGCTTGATCAAAACAAATTTAAAAGCTACATAAAACCATCCAAAGTCTGCCTCCTTATTCCCTTGCTCTTCTGAGCATTTTGCTCTGCACTGGCTGCATTTCCTTCAGTAGCAGCCCCTGTGGATTACAGTGCTACCTGCTAGCATGGCAGAACCTCAGGCTGGCCAGGATGACAGCTGGGCCACTCAGTCCATTTTTTCTTTTCAGTCCATTTTTTGGGGGTTTTTTTCTAATGTATGTTACAGTGTTTTCTCTTATGGTGATCTCTTTGTTTCCATGCTTCCTTTCTGTGGAGAAAAAGTATCATAGATTTGTGCGATTTTTTTCCCTCCATCACCTCTTGTGTTCAAAAACAAATGCCCTGGTGTAGAAGTACCACTGCAGTACTGTGAGTAGCAGGAGGCTGCCTTGTAATTGAGTGAACCGAAAGGGAGTGGGATTTTTCCCCCCTCTGTTTGGAACATGTGTATATGATGGTGAACTGCTAAAGACATTTTACTGACAAGCATGTCTTTCAGTTAGTGAAGGAAACTGTGTTGGTGAAGTCTGGAGCAAGGGCTGAAAGCAGGGAGATTCCATCCAGACTGTCGTGTTGCTGAGATGGTGACTTTTCTCCTGCTGTGATGGTGGGAGGCCCAGCAGCCATCTACAGCTGGGTTCAGTTTTCTCGACTTGGACAGAGCAAGACGGAGGTAACGTGGTTGGACCTGCCCAGTGTACCATAGCTCAACAGTGTGCTATTGTGGGTAGGGTCACACAGAGGGTGATTCCCTTATCTGTTAGTGGGGAGGATGCTAATGCTCTGGAGGATTCCTGTCATTCTTGTGATGGAAATTGGTCTGGGCTTTCACAAAACGAAGCATTGATATTTATTACATAAAACAAAGGTGTGAGGTCCCACTGTGCAGTCCAAACTACTCTTGATTCTTGTCCTTGGAACTGTTCTTGCTGAAGTAGCGTATCAGCTTCTAGAAGCAACTGTTTCCTTCACTGTGTGGTGGCTGCTGGCTTGTGTGCTTTGGATCAAAATATAAGTAGGCATATGGGTATATATATATCTTCCTTTTAATTTTTTTTTTTAAGGCTTCTGGTTGCCTCTTTCAATTCTTGATCTCCCTCCTACTCCTGTTATTTCTGAGTTCAGCAGGGACAGTCTGGGTCTAGTCATCAGACATGGGATGAATAGAGATGGTCCTATCGTGGTGTGTTTCATGAGGACACAGTAGAAAAGGTCAGTGAGTCAGGCTGGGAATCACTTGGTAAGGAGTGATTAAGGTAAAGTGATTAACATAAAGGTAAGTAAAAAAGGAATTAGCTGGATACGGTGACTACCTCTCCCTAGACCTTAGTCAGTGTGCAGCATGGTGACTACACAGGAGGTGCATTTTTAAGCTAGTGTAACCAAGCAGAGGAGTAGTTGAATGCAGGGGGGTGCTTCAGAGTGACTTTTCTGGAGAGAATGTGCTAAAGTGTGCCACCTAAATGGTGAGTTGGGGTTCTTTAAAACATGACATTGTGTCACCAGGGTGCCCTGGCACCCAGGAGGGCCAACTGTGTCCTGGGGTAAGTCAGGCACAGCATTGCCAGCCGGGCAAGGGAGGGGATTGTCCTGCTCTGCTCTGCACTGGGGCAGTCTCACCTTGGGTGCTGTGTTGGTTGTCACAGTGTAAGAAGGATATAAAGCTATTAGAGAGAGTCCAGAGAAGGGCCATGAGGATGGTGAAGTGTCTAAAGGAGAAGCCATGTGAGGATCAGCTGAGGTCACTTGGTTTGTTCTTGGAGGAGACTGATGTCTACAGTTTCCTCACGTGGGGAAGCAGAGGAGCAGGTGCTAAACCTCCTTTCTCTGGTGACCAGCAATAGGACCTGAGGGAAACAGCATCAAGCTGCACCAGGGGAAGTTTAGATGGGATATTAGGAGAAGGTTCTTCACCTAGAGGGTGGTTGAGCATTGGAACTGGCTCTCCAGAGAAAGAGTCACAGCACCAAGCCTGCCAGAATTCAAGAAATGTTTGGACAGTACTCTCAGACACATGGTGTGATTATTGAGGTTGTCCTGTGCAGGGCCAGGAATTGGACTTTGATGATCCTTGTGAGTCTCTTCCAACTCAGGATATTCTATGATTATGTGACTTAACATGTGCAAGCACAGAGTGAGGAAATATTTGAGACCTTTACAGTGGGCTTTGCAGAGTGTAGTAGGAGATACTTCAGCAGAGCTCACACTAAGAAGTTTCTAAGGAAAGATTTTCTGTGAAGAATGTTTTAGGAGGCTTGGTGTGGAGGTGCAGAGATGAACATGCTGCAGTTTTTTTTGGCAAGGAGCCTGCCTCTGGCTGACACGTCATTTGGTAGGCACTTGTGACTTCTCCCTGTTTAAACTGGTTAGTTGTATTAGGTAGGACCATGAAGAAGTCGAAGTACTCTGTTTTCCTCAGTGATGTTGAAACTAATTGGATTTATTAGGTCAAGGGAGGGATGTAAGCCACAGGTGTAGAAAATGTATTCCAGTTCTACTGTATCTAACAAGCTCTTATTTTTCAGGTTTATTATACTGTGTAGTGTTATGCTTTACTAGTCTGAAGTAATTTTAGGGAAAATGAGTGCTCATTCACTGGCTTCTGCATCCCAGTGAAACTTGGTGCTTTGAAAGTGCTTTCTGTTCCACAGAACTTCTGTTCTCTGTAGTTTTGACTATGACCTACTGTTGCTCCATGCTCTTGCCATAAAGTGGTGTGTTAAAACAGGATGGCTTTGTCTGTGCTCAGGCACTGCTGTTTTGGGGGGCGGGAGAAGCTGGCAAGAGGGATCGAGTGGCTGGTGCTTACAGGCCCCTGGGGGAACCAGGTAAAATGATGTCCATTCATGGGGCTCCAGTAGTAAAATGTACCTTCCCTGGTGTTTCCCTGCTGTTTTATTTTGGCTCTGTGAGTTGCCCAAGCTGCAAAGAGTGCCTGGTTCTCAGTGCTTTAGGATATTTTGGGTAGTTGGAATGCCTCTGCCATCTTCTCTGTGCTTTCCAGGCAGCAATGAGGGCATGGAGGTCCTTTGCTGTGGGGCTGCTGATGGGGTCCCGCTTGTGCCATCGCAAGCATTGCTGAATGCAGACTGACCCTGTGCTGGTCAAGCACTGGTGGTAGGTGTCTTCTGTCTTGTGCTAAATAGGTTTGGCAAAAGGTGGCTTTTGAGACTGAGTGGTCCTTGTTGGTGACTCTAGGTAGGTGTGGTGTGATTGCCTTGGCTGTCATCTGCTGCTGCCTGGTCATCTGTCTGGCTTCTGGGCAGTGGGAAGGGAATGTGGCAATGGAGGGCTCTTGCTATGCTGCCGTCAGCAATTGCTTTCCTCTAGCTGGTTTTGGGCTATCTCATGAATAAACCCTCAGTACTCTTGCCAGAGTGCTATAGTTCTCAAAGTCCTGTGCAATTTCACTTGGGAATTGTGGATGTATGATGAAACTCCCAGGAGATGGGGAGAGGATTTCCTCTCTCCTTGATAAAAATAGTCTTTGGCTAGGGAGGAATTGCAGTTCCCGAAAACTTAATTCAGTGCACTGGGCAAAAATGGGCTTGCTGGGGAGCGCTTGCTCCAGATTTGCTCACAAGCTTCTGGAAGGTAAGAGTCTGGTACCATCTCTGAGAACCAAAATGTTGAGAAGAGAGTGGCCAGATGTGAGAGAGGAATATTCCATAAACATCATTTGTCATTGTCAGTGGAATAATTTCTCTGAGGGTTTTGTAAATATTTGGAGCTAAAGGCTGAATGACTCGTGTCTGGGGCTGGCATCCTCTTCAGAAATCAAGACTAGCAAAAGGAGGGAAGTGAGTACCTGAGAATACATACAATTCTGATGTTAAAATGAACATATCTTGTATTTTGTGAGAGAGGCAGATTTTTTGTCCTGCTTTGCAATTCCCCCTTAAAGGAAATAAATAATATTCTTTGAGTTCTGATTATTTGCAAAACAGCAATTATATTCTTCTTCCTGATGTTTTATTATTTCAAAATTTAAGTAAGAGGACTTGATGGGAAAACTTATAAACAGGCAGCATGGGTGAGGGAACTGGTGCTAGTCATGCCGGCCCTGTAGTGTTAACAGCAAGCACACTTTGCAGTTGGACCAGCCTGGCTATAGTCTGTTCTGGAGGTATAGGGTGACTGTGTGCTGCAGTACATTGTCTGACCCTCTTCTCAAATTAAATTGATGTGGTTTAATAATGAACATGCTTCCTCCTGTGGTAACAGAACTGTACCCCTGCAGCAGGTTCTCACAATGTATGTGTTCCCTGATTCCTTATGTGACGGAGGGAGAGCAAACTTGCCCCCATTTCCTCTTCACTGGTTGCATTTTGACAGATAAAATGATGTAACAGCAGAAATCCAGTTTTGATGAGTTTTGCCTAGTGAGTAATGCATACCAGACTGGCTTTGTTACTAAGTTACTTTAAAAAGGACAGCTTAAATGAATGATTTGTTTGTTGCTATATTAGAGAAGAACTCCATCTCAAGTTAATTATTAAAGACTCAACCTTATTTGAGTCCATAAGATGTTTGCCTATTGTTTTTTCCTTCTTGAAAAAAGGTTGTAGTAGTTCTGCTGGTTTGGACTATGGGGAATGAAAAAATTCAAAATACGAACTGCAGTCCTCTTACTTACTGGTTACCATAGAAATCTAAATAAAGAATGCTCTGCAAATAGTATAAATATAGCACTTTGACAGTTCTCACTTTCTTAAAAAGACATGCCATTGTTCAGATTTCTATAGTGACTGATCAGTAAGGGCTACTGCAGACATTCTGAATAAGATTGCTGTACAAGTGCTGTATTTATACTATTTGCAAAGTATTCTCAGTGTCAGAAAACTTTTCTGTTATTGATTTTTGATATCAGTTTGTTGTTGAGACTGGCTATGGTAAATGAGACTAGAAAAGGCTGCTCTGCATTCATAGTGAGAGCTGCAAAATGCTTAAGATTTTATGAATTATGAATGAGTCACCTACAGAAATGTTCCTATTATTCCAGCAAGAAATGCAACCCAGTGACGTGCAGAGCAGCCACTTTAAAGCTACAGACAGAAACTCAGGAAGCAACAAGATGTCTCATTCTCTCTCCTGGTCTGGCTTTCTCACTCAACTTGTTGCATAGCCCAAGGGTGGGGAATGGAGGTGAGATGGCTTTTTGTGGGTCTTTGGCCTCTGCACCTGGCATGGTCTGACTCACAGCAAGTCAGTTTGTGGCCTCATATCTTTTTAGGAGCTGAGATTTGTTGCAGAGTAAAACTGCTTCAGGTTTCCTCCACTGTCCTTAGGAACACACATTATGCATTTCTTATCTGGTGGGATCTGATGGTATTTTCAGGACTTTTCACATTTTTCAAAGTAAATAATAAGACCCTATTATTTTTGAAGCCGTCACTGTGGTTTGTCAGTTTTCTTCTGTGTTCACTCATCTTACATAATGTAAATCACATTCATATTCCTTTGATTTTTTTTTTTAATTTATTTTTTTTTCCTGGGGCTGCTTAACTGGTAGTAGTAGCCTTCTTGCAGAAAGAGAGCTAAGGATGTAAGAATTTTAAATGAGTTTCCATCTGGTGTTGGTTTTGGCTTGGAATAGGAATAAAAATGCTATGCATTTTTACAAAGTAGAAGGTTTTTTTTTTTTTCTTCTGATAAGTAAAAACAGACCTGAAAAAGCAAAATGGAAATTTGCAGGTTCCTCGAGCCAGGTCACTGAGTTATGGCCTTATATCAGCACGCAGCTGAGTGAAACCAGAATTGGCACTGTGTGATGCATGTGCAAACTGGGAGGTTTTGAGGGCAAATCAGAGCTGGTAGGGCTTCCCAACAGCTCTCTAAGCAATGTTGTTGTACTGCTGAGATGCTGTGCTCTTGGAAGTTTCTAAGTTAGATCTACTAGTCTTCTGTAATTAACCCAAATATAGTTCCCACACCTACATCACATTCAGGTGTTGGACTGTATCATTCTGTGCACTACTTCTTTGGGTGTTGGCATTCCAATAGGTACTTAAAATCCTGCTGCAGGTTTGGAGAAAACTAAGCAGCAATTCTGGATGGGGAAGTTAATGTTGCTTTCTTGAATTTTTCTTTTTCCCCCTCTTTCTCACCGCTCCCGCTTCTTAGCTGGCCCCAGCAGCTGTGGCTGGGTGAGGTGGTTGGCATTTCTGTCTGGGTGTGTGCCTAGGTTTATGCAGAACTTGGTTTTGCAGCATTTGTCCAGAACACATGGGTACTGTTTCAATGAATGGGATGGTGCTCCATGACAGCAGTGTTTGGAGGCTTGCCCCTCTTTCTCAGTGACTGTCATTATTCAGTGCGGTTGGTGCTGGCCTGGTGCTGTCCTTCAGCTCTGTGCTCTGCATGCTGCAGCAATGACCATGGAATGTGCTTCACCTTTGCCACTCTAATCTGAGCAATGTGCCTATCTTGAGGTGCCTCCACAGGGAAGTCACATCGCTTCCCATGGAGGACTGGTGCCTAAATGTACCTCTGAAAGTGAGGAGGAATAATACAGGCATCATTCACCGTGGCTGAGACCATTGCCTTTTGAGGTCAAAAGTATCTGGGGGACATATTTATTATTTAATGGGCATTTTTTGATGTTTCATGTCCTTTTTCTTGATGTCCTGCCAAAAAAGAAATAGTTATTTCAGTAGTAATTTTACAAAACCTTTGTGATAAGAAACTGATCTGAACTCAAAGTGATTTTTTGATGGGTCTGCAATTTTGCTCTGGTTTCTTTGGGTTTTTTTTGTGTGTGTGTCCCACTTTCTAAAAACCCTATTCAGCAATTCTAGTGACTATTGCCTGTGTTTTTAGATGCTTGCAAAAACAGTAGATGGTGGAATTTTAGCTAAGCAATTCTTTCCTTAGATGTGTGCTAATATGGCGTTGCATTTCTTTTCCTGTACTAACTCATCAAAATTGAAGGGAGTTCTCACTAAGGCATAATATGATAAAGAAAAGTTGAGTTTACATACAACACTAGAGTTGTGTTGTACCTAAGTTACCCAAGTAATTATAATTTAGTGCACAAATATAATATGTAGCTTGATATATACTTAATTGCATCTGAAACCATTTCAGCTGCAAATTAATAGTATGCTTTTTTGATTTCTGGTTTATATGTGGTGTTTGACAACTTGTAGCTATTTTCTCTGCTGTGTTCCCCTTTTCAAAGGAACAGAGAGTCACAGAAGAGCACAGAATTGCTAGACTGAAGGTTGGAAAATAAGGTGAAAATTTTAGAAGTCCCGAGCTTCTGGCTTCAATGAGGGCAGGGAAGGTCAGTGTGATACTCTGCAGTACTCACAGGCCATGTCCAAGTGCACAGAACATGCCTTGGCATGGTGTTGAATGGGGAGGTGGAGTTATGCTTTCAGAGAAACAATACTACTTTTTTCTGTATTTGTTTATTTTTTAATTGCCACAACTTGGAGCGTAAAGTGAAATCACCCAACTTTGCAGCCTTGCAGCTGCATGCAATCCACAGTTTGGAGCACTGCTGAAAAAGAACTTCAGCTGGTTGGGTAGAGTGGGAGGAGAGTTCCCATAAACCAAAGAGCATCCTTTTAGCCGAATGGATTTGAATAAAATGAAAATTAATAGTACAGCTAAGCCAGTGAGTTACTGCTGGAAGAGGCTCTCCTTATTCTTCTAGTTTGTTTTGTGGGATCTTTTTTCCCCCCCCACATGTTGTGTGATGTGGCCCTGCCCTCTTGTTTCAGCCAGCGCTGTGTCTTGATTTTATGTATCACTACGTGTGCCTTACTTACTGCCTGGATTCACCCTACTCCCTGTGGAGGCTTCTTGAAAGGGTGTCAGAACAGGCACAAGAAGATCAGGAGGTGTGAGGGAAAAAGTTCCCCTGAGCTTCCCATGGTCTGGGGAGCTCAGGGTGTGCTGAGTCCACCAGGTAAGTGGGAACCCTGCTGAACAGAAGCAGACTGGAAATCTAAACTAAAGCATTTCTAATGAAAGAGGAGAACGACCTGTTGGTTGCAGAGAAGCAAAACTTGTATAATTCTGTTGTTTCATAGGGCACAGTGATGTTGGATTTTTGGATGCATTGGGTTTTATTTTTTCAAAAACATCAGGAGTTTCTTGCAACAGGGAAGAGATCTATCTTGCTAACTGGAATTGCCCAAATTGAAGACAGGCATGAAATGCAGTAGTGGGTATTCATCTCCGTTCAGCACTTCATAGAAGGTAAAAACGCAGCTTTCTACTCTTGAATCCTTAATATCTTGCTGTGTATCACCACTGCTGTTGTTTCTAATCTGTGCCTCAGCCAGATATTTTATGCCTGTGTTGTGGGTGTGAGTTCCCAGAGGTGTCAGTCCTCAGGGTTTCCTTTTAGGTGCGGTGAGGAAGCAGCTAACCTCTGCTGCATGCTCTCAAGAGAGTGCTGTGAGAAATTGCCTCTTGCCTCTACAGAACCTCCAGCAGCAAAGTGGTTACTGAGCCTGTTTTACTCACCCATGTTCCTCTGACAAAGTAAATATACACTAATTATCCTGTTGTAATTACATGGTGTAATTACCTTGTTCATTATGTGCCACTGCCAGCTTAAGGACCTTTGACACTAGTTTGGCCTTGAGTTTTTCAGACGTTAGACATCTGTCAGAAAAGAAAATGCTGAAAAGCATGAATGAACTTTGAGAATAAATGTTTCTAATACTTCCCCAGCGTAAGCATTGTCAGTACAAAGCTTCTGTGCTGTGGAAGACTGCTGCAGTTGGTGTGGGGGGTAAGTCAGTCATCACACTGACAGCTCGTCTTGTAGCTGGGCCTGGAAGTGGGATACTGCAGCAGCAGCATCTCTGGAGAGAACAAGATGTGCATGAGCTCAGGTCTTTCGCTTTCTCCGTGAAAGATTTATCCTTTCACAGAACTTTGTATCAGTGTTAGATGCTTTTGAAAAGCCTGTACAAGTAGATAGTTGTTTAACTATCAACAAGCCTGTCGATAGTTAGTAATTGTAGATGCTGTTGCGTAAGGATTTGGTCTTATTCCTGTAAGACACCAAGCAACTTCTCCTGCAGCTGCTAAGGGGAAAGTGTGATTCATGACACCTTAACAATTGATCAGTCTTGAGCTGTTTTTTACTCTTTCTTGATCTAAACCAAGAAGTTGACTTAGTTTGCTGCATGCTTGCTCACAACTCAACCAGTGTAGTACAATGAGTGAGGATTAAACCTGCCCTGTTTTGAGACATTGTGCTGAGGGCAATTGCTTCTGTGGGTTGCTATGTTGAGCACTAGTGAGTGATGCAGTAGTTCCTTGAAAGAGTATCTCTGTTAGGAAAGTTGTAGCTCCTTACATGGTCCAGTCACTGACTCAGATATATACATTGTCTTGTATTTTGTAAATTGTTCAGCCTCTGGTTATTCACAGCTGCATTCCACCAAACAGAGCAACTAAAAGGATTGCTTCAGAAGAAATGCACTGAGGTCAGGACCCTTTATAGACCCTTGGGTTTTCTGTGAGTTAAGATTTATCCTAATATTAGCTTTGGGCTTCACTCAGATGGGGGTATTTATTACTTGTTTATTCTTATCCCTTGGAATGTTGGAAGTTTTACAATAGATTTCTAAATTGCTGCTTCGTTTATCACTTAAAACAAGCAATCTTTATACAGCTGCTTTTTGTTTCTTTTGTTGTAAAGGGCCTTACCTTTGCCTGAAATGAAGGAAACCATAAGAGCACAAAATAGCAATGTAGCTTGGGTTTGCTGGTAATAGTGTGTACTTGCATATTATCTTTTGTCAGTGGCTCTGGATATGTTTTGCAGACTTTCAGCAAGCCTCTACTATCTTGGAAATTAGAAGTTAAGAATATTAGAAGATGGTACATTGCAGCAGTAGGTGACAGTAGGCTCTTCACTCAATTTGCCTGCCTAGTGTGGGCAGGTTTGGCTGAATTCCTGAAGATCTGTCTTATCTTGCAGGGGCTGTGGCGTAAGAATGGTTAGTCTTGAGTCCCAGTGACTGCTGAGATAGTTTTATTTGTGAGTAATGGGTCACTTTGGTTTTCTTTGTGTCTTTTCATGTCTCCTTTACTGGTTTGTTCCTTTTTTGGATCTTGCTATGGTTCTCTGGTTTGGAAATCACGGAGAGAACTCCTCCAGCTCTGTGTTTTGTGCACAGGTTGTACCTCAATGGAGGGTCTCCAAGCATGAAAAAAAGTTATTAATACGCTTGTAGAGGGTGTTACAGGTTTTCTCCTTCAGGTTGTGCTAAGATACCTGTCAAGAAGTCACAGGTATTACATGTAGTGGTTGTGATTTTAAGTTGGTTTGTAAACCACCCTACTATGAGCTTAAGCAATTTGTATAAGGCCCCTCTCACTCTTACTAGTGAAATAAAATCCTAGATCGCTGTGCTGTTAGCCTCAGCTATGATTTTTCACTAGCTTAATATTTAAAGAAATCTTGTAAATTGCACTGATTCAACTGATAAGTAGAAAAATAAATACAGATGCTCATATTGCATAAGTTGAATCTTAATTAAGATACTTAATTAAGTGTTTACTTTTTACTGTACTTGAGTGGGGGTGATTCAACCTAAGGAATTCTGAGGTTTATTGTAATTTCTGATGTTCTCCCTTATTGCACAAATAAAGGCAACATAATCCTTGCTAAAAACACATCTCTGAACGAGAGATAGAGGGTTGAGAAGCAGGTTTTAAGTGTGAAAGAAGAATGTGATCTTTTAGCACTATCAGGTGAAATAAAATCGCTTGTTTAAAACCTCTGAAGTGTCTTTTTAATCACTGTTGTTATGTTTCATTTCCTCCAGTAATCACCATCACTTTTTTGTTCTTATGTAAAACTTGATTACCACTTGATTTTCTGTGGACAGGGCCGTGTTGTACCTATTTATGGGTGAATAAACTACTCTGGGGGCCATGGGGAATGTCTGCAGTGAAACGGAGTGTGTGTGAGAGATTTCTTCAGATACAGTTTCGAGGTGTTACTTTTCTCAGTAACATTTTTAATAAGCTTTGCTGGGTAATAGACAAATTGGAAGAAAAGAGTTTTAAACAGTTATATTTTTAGGGAAGTGCATTTGTTCTAAACATGGAAAGGCAGTACAGTGTTTTAGACATTTGTTACTTTGTATCTTTATCAAGCAAAGACAGCCTTTGACTAAGTTGGCTTAAATTATACCATTGGTCGTGTTTTGTGCATCAGAAAATTGATGTTAATTGCAAAGCAACAATTGTGCTTTTAGAATGAAAAATGGTAAACAGAATTTTTAGTCACTATTTAAAACCAACCCTTTCCTCTCAGCTGGAGAAAATGCAGCATATATTTGGAAAGGGCAGACTGCTATGCTGCGTATTTGTATTTACAGGCAGATGCCCTTTGTTTAAGAATAAAGTTTTAAAATAGTTGGCCAGACTATTTGCAGTGTTAGTGCAGTTTGGCTTCTCACTTGTTGGATGGCACCGGAGTTCAGAAAGGGCAGAAGAAGGCAAATGTGGTTACTGGCCACAGCCTGGGCTGCTGGGGAGCAGCAGCACCCTGGGCCTCTGTGTGCCTGTATTGGGTTTACATGGCAAGATTTTGGTAGCCACAGCAGTGACTTCTGTGGGAAGCTGCCAGGAGCTTCCACCGTGTCTGACAAAGCCAATGCCAGCCAGCTCCAAGAGGGACCCACCACAGGCCAAGGCTGAGTCCCCCAGTGATGGTGGTAGTACCTCTGGGATAGCAGATATAAGAGTGTAGAAAAACTTTGTGCAACATCAGTAGCAAGCAGAAGATAGGAGTGAGAATACCTTTAACAGCTCTGCAGACACCAAGGTCAGTGCAGAAGGAGGGGGAGAAGGTGTTCCAGGTGCTGGAGCAGACTCCTCCGCAGCCCTTGGTGAGGCAGCTGTGCCCTTGTAGCCCATGGAGGTCCACAATGGAACAGAGATCCACCTGCAGCCCATGGAAGACCCCATGCTGGAGCATGTAGATGCCTGAAGGAGGCTGTGACTTCATGGGAAGCCCATGGGACCTGTGGTCCTGTGGAGAGAGGAACCCACTCTGGAGCAGGTTTGCTGATAGGACTGTGACCTCATGGAGGACCCATGCTGGAGCAGTCTGTGCCTGAAGGACTGTGCCCTGTGGACAGGGACCCATGCAGTTCATGAAGAACAGCAGCCCTTGGGAAGGACGGAGGTTGGAGAAGTTTGTGGGGTAGTGTCTCCTGTGGGTGGGACCCTGTGCTGGAGCAGGGGAAGGGTGTGAGGAGACCTTCTCTGAGAAAGAAGGAGCAGCAGAGACAAGGTGTGGTGAACTGACTGCAGCCCACATTCCCAGTCTCCTGGTGCCTCTGTGGGGAGGAGGTAGAGAAAATGAGAGTGAAGTTAAGCCTGGGAAGAAGGGCAGGATTGGGGGAAGGTGTTTGATGGTTTGATTTTATTTCTCAGTACCCTACTCTGATTTGATTGGCAATAAATTAAATTAATTTCCCCAAGTGGAGGTTGTTTTGCCCATGATGGTTGATTGGTGAGGGATCTCTCCCTCTCCCTCTCCATATCTCAATCTAGGAGCTTTCTATTGCCTGTCCAATTGAGGAGATCAGTGATAGAATAGCTTTGGTATGCACCTGGTATCCAGCCAATGTCAGTCCCCCCATAGAGAGACCTGGCTTTGGAACTAAATATGCTAATTTGAGGGGGAAAAAGGATTGTTGTTTTCTTTAAAAGTTATCCCTTTAGAAGTCTTTTTGTTCATTTTGATGTCAGCATTGATCTGTCTCAAAATTAGTGAAGAGAGGAGACAGTTTGAGGTAATGTTTTATTACCTGATAGCCTCTCCATTTTTGAGAAGCATAAGTAATTACAAATAAGACATCAGAACATACCCTGAAACATTCTGCCAATGCCAGAATTCAAATTATTTAGAAGTATTCTTTACCAAGGGGGAAATGGACATGACCCTGGCAAGGAAATGCTGTCTCCGGTCTGGGAGGGTTGGTGTCCTTGCACGTGAGACAGAGCAAACATGCCAGATGACTTGGGTAACATTTATTTCCTCTCTTGGGCTCTGTTTTATTTAAGCCATTACAATAGAAATCTTTACTTAGCTTATACAACAGAGTGTCTTTCTTTCCTGGTTGTCAGGATTCACAGAATTGGCTCAGCACTACAGCGCTGTGGTCAGATACCCTGGTCTGCCATAACTTAGCTACTCCATTCTCTTAGGTTTGGAGGCTGTGTTTTTGTTGACTGTACCAGCCACATCAGAACTGTGTTAAATTTAAGCATAATTCTTCATGTGCCTGTAAGATGACCAACAAACAAGGGTGTAGTAATCTAACGGTCTGCTGCCAGTCAGTGATCTCCTCAGTGTGAGTTTTGCATACTGGTATCTCTAATTAGGACTTCATCTTCTGGAGTAGTATTTCGTTGAGTATGGTGAGCTTTTAAAAGTATTCTCTGCTGCTTTAATACGGTGATCTTGCAAAAAGATGAGCAGCAAAACCTGTGTTATAGGTATACTTGCTGAATAGCAATAACTGTTTTTTTGAAAATCTTCTTTGTTAAGGTTTAAACATACAGCAGCATGCCCGTGCTATAGTGTAATTATGGATTTTTTTTTTTTTGTAAGTAGAAATAGGTTTGATTTTTTATTTCATTTAGCAGACTATCTTTAAGATAGTTCACAAGCTGCTTGTTAAAAGTACAGACAGAAACAGGATAAATTGGAAAAATGATTGGTAATAAATATGCCAGGAGATCAGCTGGCAGGTGGCAACTGGCATGAACACACTGATAATTTTAAGGCATCCTCTCAAATCAGGTTTTAAAACACACATCTGTCTTGGCATATTATATGGAAAATGATTTTAAAAAATTGATTATGTGTACATTGATCTCTCCAAAGATTTTTTAAATACCTGGCCGAATGGATATGTAATTGAAAATAAATGCAAAAAGCCCCCCAGTCTTAATTATGAATACAGGTTGCAGAATCCTAGCCCCACTGATTTAATTTGGAACAGTTTTTGTCTGCTAATTTCACTGCTATGAACAAGATTTTCCCCTCAGTTATCTTTGTTTCTACTCTAATACTATCACAGCTGTTGCATAAACTGTTCAATTTTCAGGAGCACTGTCGCCTCTGTCAGGTAAATGTTTCTCTGACCAGGTATCCAGTGTATGGGGACTTGAGTGATGTTTCTCCAAGTGGAACCTGGTGGCTGCTTGTTGTACTCTGTCTTCTGCATCTGCCAAAGCTCTCAGGACTTCTGGATATTGCCCAGCCTGGCTGATGTTTCTGACAAGAGGTATTTCTTTTAAAATGCTTTCTACTATGGGCAGCAAATACCAGAAACTTCCAGATCCTTGGCGGGGGCTTTTGCGTGACTGATGCTGGGATCGCCCTTCCCTTTCTTTCCCAGGTCACAAGGGCATGCATTCTGTCCCTGTGAGAATGAGGATGTTCCCTCAGAGAATGAGGATGATATATTTGGCTATGCTGAAATTAGATCAGGATGTGTGGATTTCTGTAAGCTTCTGATATGACCCCAATTAATTTTTTTTTTCACCCTTCTACTTTTAAACAATAATGAAAAACCCAAGTGGGCAGGGAAGAGTTGAGCACACCGGTTACATGTGTCATCCAAACCATTAGTGCTGGCAGTGCTCCTGGCCTGTCACATGTGCCAGATGTGACATCTTTCAACAAAATGTCAAGGCATGGTGAAAGATTATGGGCACAGTTTCACATCACTTTCGACTGCTCCAAAATTAATGTTTTAAAAATTGTTAACAGCAACTGTTAAAGGGTGTTAGTCCATCTTCTTCAAGCTATTGCAACACACCATCTCCTCATCCCTGGCATTCTTCTGGCCCCCTGTCCAAGTTGATTAACTGGAGGACCCAACTGAAAACTAATCCTTCGAAGAAGATGCATCTTTGTGACCGTGTCTCTGTGATGAGGTGGCGGAGCCAGTCTAAAGGCCAAGTGCTGCTGAAAGGGACAGTTGTCTTAAATCAGCGTAGATATAAAACTGTACAGTTACTGTCACTGCTGGCTGTGGAACAGCAGCTCTGACTTTTACTTTCTGCAGCTGAATGTACATTAAATGATTCCTTGTGAGCACTGCCTTTTCATGCATGGATTTTAACTTGTTTAGTCCAGGACTCTGTTCTTGTTTAATTTCTGCCTTCATTAAAGAGATTAAAGACTGTTCCAGCTCTTGTTTTTGCATATTTCAAATTTATACTGAGATTAATTATAATACTAAATGTCACTGTTGCTTTTAACTATGGAAATAAGTTAATTTTAAATTGAGTTAGCTGGTCTTGCAGGCATCTAAAATGTGTGCCTGTGTCCATTCACATGCATACTTATACATATGTATGTACACATACACACTCTTATCTCTGGCAGGAGGTCTTGAAGGTGCTAGTTCTCCCTCAGATGCTCTGAGAATAACCAGTTTTCTAGGTGGGTAAACTGGAAACAATGGGAGTTGTTGTTCTTGCCATTTGTGACTTCAGCAAAGATTGTAGATGCTTACTTTGCATACTGTTTTCTAGCCACTTCTGGCACCATTTAGGCTTTAAAGGGTCTGATGGAGAATTTTAACGTTTTTGTCTTTCAGGTGGTCCCATTTCAGCTGTCTGTGTTCAAACACGGTGTGACTGGTCAGTAATTTTGTTTCCTAGAGCTGTAATTCTGCATTTGAACTTTAGCAAGTTCTGAGACCTCTTGGAGGTGACCTGTGAGAAAAAATACTTTTAAGCTACAAAGAGTTTTGAATTTTATTTTTCAGGTGTGGCCCAGACCTCAATCTAGGTTCAATGAAATTAGTGGCTAAATTTCTTTTGATTTACTGGAGGCTTCCTCAAGACCTTTATCAACATTTCAGTTCAATTTGTTCTATCATATGCTTTGCTTCTTGTTGTAGAGCACCTTCTTTTCAATTTCATAACACTTTACATCTTTTGTTACAGTTTGACCCGAGCAGTTCAAGACATAGACAGCCCCAGAACTCTCCTGTCAAAGCCAGCTTCTAGTCTTTATCAGTACTCATTTTGGAAGCTCTCCAGTCCTTCTGTCTCTTTGTGAGGTTACATTTTTTTGCTGTACTGATTAACTTAACTGTTTTGAGTAAATTTGACCACCTGTGGCTACTGCTGACCCTAGATTCTTTCAGTACCTCCAAGCAAAATGCTAAACATAGCTGGCATTCTTGAAATCGGGGTGCTAGGACAAAGCGCTGCAGTGCACATCCAGGGCAGTCTTTGGGGGGAAAAAACCCCTGCTTCTTATTCTGTCTCAAAATCAATTTGGGTGCCCAGTGTTGAGTGATGAGATTCCTCTCACTGTGGTTATACATGATGCCCCTTGGTTTCTTACTGACATGCATGGTTGTTCATGAATTGGAAAAAATTCAATGTAATTCTCTGGAATTGAGGCCTTAGCTAAAACGAAGGGATGACAGGAGGTTTTAATTCATAGCCAGAAATAATAGGAATCTAAGTGAGCTAGAGCAAGGCAATATTATTATTTAGGAATTATTAGGGAATTTTATTGCTTCCTTTTGGAGCATCTGGTAACAGCTGCTTAGATCAGGTCTGTTCTGAGGTGGCATTCCTGTCTTTTAATGAAAGTGGTTTAGTAATGTACAGGCCATTTCACTGAAGTCTCCGCAATACTGCAGTGAAATCTTAATTTCTGTGGTTTGACTTTTTAGTATTGACATGATGTGTAAATATAACCATTTGGCTGCTTAATTAAGTGTGTGATTTCCTGTAGGAAAAATTCCTTTCAATTCAAGGGGAAATTAATTTAAAACTTTTTTGATTTAATATATAGACATAGCTGCTTCTTATGTGTAGGTATATGGGCTTATTTAAAAAAATAAACACAAAGACAACTCTTGCTAATAAAAATATAGGTCTTAAAACCTTAGGAGTGGAGACCTTGGAGAGAACATAAATGAACATATTTTGGGCAAAGCAATATAGCTAATAGTTGTTCTGCAGTCTTCCTGTTGCTCTTCTGTTAAATAAACCACTTTTAAAGTGGTTGTCTTTTGGAAAAGCTTCCTAATCAATACTGGATTCTTATTTTTTTATTTTATGAGTAATTGCCACATCACACTTGTGAGCATGCGCTGTAGTTCTTGGATGTGTAATCATACATGAGCAGAAGTTGTTACTGAAAAATGCCTTTTTTTTTTTTTAAAGTAGAGTTGCTGATGGCGGTCTTAGGGCATGTGGTTGGTTGGATCTGATTATTTGTCTGCAATTGTTGGAAAAGATTTTTTAAATTAATTAAGAGTATGCTTGCATGTTGCAGGGTAGAATACAGCTAAGCTTAGAGGAATAAAGTCTTGAAGCCAGTAGGATGGTGAAGGAAAGCTTTGTATAAGTTTGGGTAAAGGCATAGTTAACGCTGTTCTGCAGTCTGAGTCATACTGAGAACAATGAGAAGTCATTGGTCCCTGCAGGAAGCAAATGTATGATACAGGACTTACTTCTCTGGCATGTGAGTATGAAATTTCTTGTCATGTGACAGCCATTCTTTGAGATTTTTCTTTAGGTGATGGTTCTGTTGACCTTTCTGTAGCTGATGAGTTTGTATCTTCTATCTTCCTAATTTCTCTTCCCTGGAAAAAGTATTTTTTCACGTTGTTTCTAGAATAGTTAATTATCATTTTCTCAGGAGAAACTGCAGGATCTCTTCTATCAGAGGCCTCAAGTTGGTTGAAAAGAAAAGAAAAGAAAAAGTAAAAGTAAATGTGTTATATAAGAGATTTTAGCCTCAAAGCAGATTTTAAGACAGTAGGAAAAATGTGAGCATGTTTTTTGAAGATGATTGGAAAATTAATCTCATTCTTTTCATCAAGTGATTGTACCATTAATAGATCTCCCTATAGAGGTAGTGAATTGAAAAAATACTGCATAGCACTAGAACTGTAGTGTTAAGTAAAAAAAAAAAATCAGTAAAGTATTTTTACTTCCATAAGAGATCAACCCTAGATAGTGAGTCAATCAATCAGCAATGATGATTAAAAAAGGAATAAGCTAACTAAGGATTTTTTCTGTTAACCACCAGTTCTTCTGAGCAAGAAATAATTCCAAGTCCTAGCTGACCCTGTTTTGTTAAAAAAACAAACAAACCAAACAAAGAGACAACCCAAAAGCCCCCAAATCCCAACAGTTGTTGTATTTCAGGTGATGGAGATAGAACAGATTTGTTAGCTACTTCTAATAGTGGTTCTGCCTTAATTCTACTAAGCATGTATGTAATGGTCTATTCCAAACCTTTCATAGGCTTGTGTAAGATCTTCTAGTGTGGGGCAAAAATGTGCTATCATAGATTTTTAACTTTGTCCGACCACAAAGCAGAATGACAGAGAGGCTTGTAAGGTAGATAAGAGGATCCCTTTTTACTATTAAGCACACATAGGCAAAAAAGTTTTGAATATGTTGCCCTGGTGTGCAGAATCAGTATGATTTCTTTTAGTACATGTTGTTGAAGTTAGAAATTCTTTATTGTCTTTTAGCTGGCTTTGAAGCCGAAATTATGGGGTCTTGTAACAGCATCATTAAAATTAATTATGACTAAAACTGGAGAGAGACATGAGCCTTTATTCTGTCTTTTTTTTTTTTGGTGCAGTCATTTTAAGCATGCAGTCTGAGAGTCTGCCTGGGCATTAATGAATGCAATTCATTAATTTAAACCAGCAAGTCTCTTGCTAGATAAGCTTTCCTATACAGATTTTCTTGGGTATATGAAAATGATGTGAAAGAAATAGCATGCAACAATGCAGGTGCAAGACAAAGACACCCTTCCAATGGCACATTAAATCTTCAGTGTGAGTGGATGCCCAGGCTAAGGCAAAAGCTGTGTGAAGGCCAAGCGTGCTGGCAGAGTGGTTGACTAAGCAGGATGCTGAAAGGCAGAGTGCCAGAGAAGCCAAGCTGGCATTGCCAAGTGCTTTGTGTCATGATATCTGTTATCTCTGTGACTTGCCCTGGTGTGGTGAGTCTCAAGGATGCTCTAAGATGGAGCACTTTGTTGTGTGCAGCATAAGCTGTGGAAAGTACTGGAGAATATCAGGAGGGGTTGTGGAGAATTATACAGTGATAATAGTATTCAGAATAGGAATTAATAGCTTAAGTGAGTTACTGGGAGAATTTGTGCCTAAAGCATAGGTCGTAATGCCTTTTTGAAAAGGAGGTGACTTGCAAATTCAGATTTTCTTTCAGCTTTGCAGTGCACATTTAATAACCTGTCTTCATTCAGGCAGAGTTATACGTGAAGGCTGAATGTGGCTCCAATTTAATTTATCCTAGTTCAGCTAATGCTTTGAGAAATTATTGTCTTAATGGTGAGAAAGTGCATCTCTTGGGAAGTGACAACAAAGGATTACCTTTCTGGGGAAACTGTTCCTGGTTTGTGGAGCTCTTGAGCTGAACAGATGATGTAATATTTTAATGTGATCTTGTGAGAGGGTGTATTGCATTTCTGTTTGTGTCCCTATTTCTTCTGTAACTACTTGTCCTGGTTTGCTGGGTTTGACTTGTTAATGTATATGCAGAACCTGAGGTGAAGAGGGAATTACTAAAGAGCATGCTTGCGCCCTGGAGGGGGAAGGATGACTTAAGCTGAATTGCTGCCTCCATATCCCATGGGTATGATATGTGGTAGAGTGACTGGATCTCCTGCATTATTCATTGCCTCTGGCTACTGCTGTGACGTGGGTGTTTATCACATGAATAGTTGTGCTGTGGGTTGCTGCAGAAGAGGTGTGTGTGACCTGAATACTCATCACCCACAGGTCTCTAAGTGACAAATAAAACCTGGTCTCAAGTATGGTGTGTCTGCTAAGAAGTCATATCATTTGGAGATGTCTTTCTCTCCAGGCAGCTGATGGAAGAGCATCTTTAGTTGCTTCTAACCCTCATGGTTGGTCTTTGTCACATATATTGGCTTTCAATTCCTTCCTTAAAATATAATGCCTGTGTGAAAGTAAGTTTTATTCCTAAAATATATTTGGAAAATTTTTCAGCTAGCCATCTTGCACCCCCTTGTGCTAAGAATAAGATTTTTTTTGAGAGAAATTCCAGGCTCCTTTGTTTTCAAATATTGATTCAGGTTTTTGTTTCCACTTTTAAGGTTTTTAAAATTCTTTTTAACTCAGCTGCTTAAGTGTTTTCAAAGTGCACTTGTTTTGCTGCTGAAGTGCTATCGTCAAATTGTGTGTTGGGCTTCTGTGAGCTCTAAAATTTGGGTCAGGACAGATGAGCAAACAGAAAATATGGCGTGGTTGCCATCCACTGGGGGGAAAACATGCTGCAGTGGTACTTGCTTAAAGAGTTGCTGTTGAATGATAACGTACCCCTGTGTTGATCGTGCTGTGCTTTTGCCATAATATCCTAAAGACTGTCAGCCTCAGCCCAGATGTTTGCCCAGACAGTTTTGTACTAGCAGGAATTGTCTACTTCTTGTGAGTCATGGTAGCAGTGATACTGAAAGTTGGAGAGGAGTGAACTTAAGGATGGAAGGGGGGATACAAGGCTTCGTTGTGCTGCTGGGAGGATGCTCAGCATGTTGCAAACCTGCTTCAGGCAGGGCTCTGAAGTGTGGGAGCTGTGTTCTGGATGTTTCTAAGCTGTCCCTATTCCAATGGCTTTTGCACACTGGATGTATGTGTGCTGAGACCTCACACCAGAGCAGCACATGTCTCTCTGGAACAGCTCCATGCCCTGGCTGCCTGGTTCACCCTTAGGAAGCTGAATTACTCAACAGTGAAAATACCAATCCTCTCAGGCTTAGCAATATGCTTACTCTCAGGTAAGCACAGGGTATTTCCATGAAAGTTTTTAATGGTGAGGTAGTATGATTTACATGTAACTGTAGCAGCAGAGCACAATTCAAAGTGGGCTTCTTGGAGTGCACAATATGACAGGACCATGTGAGCTGAAGCTGGTGCTGTGCACTGTGAGATGGCAACCACTCCGAGGCTGAAGATGAATTCTGCTTCACTGTCACCCAAAGCTTTGCTTTCTTCTGATTTGGTGTCTATGCAGCACAGTTCAGTGAACAGTAAGACTTGAGAAAAGCAATAAGTCATGCAGCCAGAGGACCAAAGTAATACCCTGGTGTTTGGGAGCAGTCACTAGCAATGTGAAAGTCTGCATAAGAGTTTTGAGGGCAGTGGTGAGGACTTGCTAAAATGGAAATACAGTTTTGTGCCAGAGTGGCATAAATGTTTTAGTCCCACCCCATGTGCCTTCTTCTGATCAAAACTTTAAAAGGAAGAACAGAAACCACCTTTCAATATCTGCTTCGGGTATTTTTTATTTAAAAGAATCACTAAGATGAAGGGAGGACACCTTAGTATCCTTCATAAATATTGAGACTTTCCCTCGTCACAGGCTCGTCTGCAGTGACCCCCTGGTCAGTCTTCATTGTGGGGAGCAGGGGGCAAAAGACACATGCCCGTGTCCCAGGAGGACCTGCCCTTTCCAGGAAGGTGTCCAGAATATGCTTTTTAACCTGGAAGGGGAAGAGAGGGACCCCTCCTACCAGTAGTGGAACACCAGATTTCTTCAGTTTTGTTGGACTTGTTCATAAATAACACAGTATCATGTGCATTTCAGTGTTTTATCCACTAATTGTGAAAGAAATGCTTCTTCCTGACCTTCAAAAATCTGGGAAGGTAAAACCATCTAAGTGTTGCAATTTTCCTTTTGGCCCCCTAGGGCAGTAAGTGAATTAATGTGTTTGATCTTCTTTCTGTGGATTTGGCAAAAACTACTGCCAAAGAAGGTAAGATGCAGAGAAAGGTAGATGCTAAAAGTGTCAGGGAATTCTTGGGGTGTGACAGCAACCTTCTCCTCCACCCCATCTTTAATGAGTTTTTTTAGCCATCATTATGTTATGTGAGTCCTCCATGGTTGTCAGGCTGTTTTGCTGGGGTTTGTTTGTTTGTTTTTAAACTATTTCTAGACTAAGACCCCTAGAAGCCTCATAAAAAAATGAAGCTCTCCTTCTCTCCTTTTGGAAGCAAATCCCAGCAGCCTGGGTTCTTGGGGTGGTTGCATGAGACTTACTGGAAGGCTGTCTGATGGACTGAAGTTAGACTCTGTTAATGTACTTTCTAGAAGGAAAGAGAAAAATATATCCCTAAAATAGATGACCATGCTGTACTTATTAATTATTGATGTTATGCTGGATGACTTCTTTCTTCTATTAAGAAATTGGAGGAAGAGGTGAATTTTAATGGTGGGGTATGTAGGATCCTGGGATTCCTGTTTAAAAGACAATTTAAGGCAGAGCTCCCACTTTGATAACCTGAATGTGGCATGTCTGCATGTCTGTGTGTGCCCAGAGGAAGCTGCAGTATGAAAACTGTCACCAGTTTTATACTGATAGCAGTTCGCTCAGCTCTGTATGATGAATACTGTACATATGTAATATCCTCAGTCTCACACGAGTTCATAACTGTGCTTCCATTCTAAAAGTGCAGCAATTGTGAAGTCTGTAGTTGTTTTTTCCCAGAGCAACTGGATTCCTACTGACTTTTATGTTACTACTTTTACACCCTTTCCACCTGCCCAGCAGACAAGTTTGCAGTCCATAGCAGTATATAGTCATTACTGTAATGGGTACAGGAGGAGTACTCCAGAGTGACAGAATTCTTAAAATTTGTATTCCCTGATTCAAATAGATGGATTTCTTTTCCTATAGAAAGAGCTTTCAAGGTGAAGAAGTGGAAGACTCTATTGCTCTCCCTGGAAAGATATGCCACCCCCAGGTCCAGTCTGGCTGCTCTTTTCTGCAGCCCACCTGAGAAGCAATTGCCCATTGCGCAGGGGAGAAGAGTTGGTGAATATTTCTAATTTTTTGTGTCAGTTTTTAGAGATAAGTGGATTTAAGTCAGAATTCCTCATTCTAAGTCAACAGAAAATCTTGAAACATCTGAAAATCTTGCTGGTGCAGGTTATTTTACTATTTAAAGACAAAAAGAAAAATACTATGCTGTTGCTGAGCAACCCACCGTTTATGTAGTGTGTATGCTTCAGGAGAAAGAGTACTTAAGTATAGAACTGATTTTGGTACTGAATGACTCCAGCTGAAATTTAGTGGTTGGAAACCTGCCTCTTTTGTATTAACCTGAACTTTAAAGTTCCTTACCAATAACAAGAAGTTGAAAAGGAGAGCTGTCAAACCAGCTAACCTTCTTAGCTGTTAGCAGAAAGCTACCAGGCACAAGCACAGGCAGCAGAGGGGAAGCATGTAAAAGCTGCAGTGATTCCTAGCTTGGTAAATTCCTGCTAAACCTCAAGAAAGTAGATTTGGCCTGAGTTTAGACATTACAAATCCACAGGGAGTCTATCAGATAGATGTCTGTCTCTGTTTTGAGACAAGTACAAAAGTAAGTTTTGCTCTAGATTCTCAAGAAGAGCAATAACTCCCAATTTTTTTCTAAGCTGACTGATGTTTTCTGCTTGGTTTTATTATTGCTAGCTGAAATTCTATAATGTGCTTAAGATCGGGTTTCACACTGCCTCCTGTGAGATCACTTCTTTCTTAGGCTAGGCAAGGACAGGATTGCAGGTCTGTGTCCTGTGGAAATCTGAGTACCCAGAAATCCCACTTCAAATATATGTAGCTATCACCCCGTTTTTGCAAAAGAAGAAAATAAGGACAGTTTAATTTTTTTTAACTCACACCCATTATTACCTCAACCAGCCAGTTGTTTATTTCATTAGTGATAATGGTATGTTACTATTTTGTCATCTGTGGGTGTTAAACATTTGGTAATTCCTTCTCTACTAAGGGTATTGGTGCCTGCGTGTTATCTGCCTTTCAATTTTCTGCTTTTAATAAATTCCTAAATGAGGTATTGCTGCTTGCACAGGTCTGGGAGACTCATCTGGCTCCACTGTTGGCCGTCCGAGCCTTTCTTGAAATATGAAGGTTTATAAACAGGACAAAAAAAGATTCCTCTCTTCATTTTCAAGTCTGCCAATTTTCAAGGCAGGCAATGTGGTAAAAATGTGGGTGGAGAAGTGGACATTTTCAGCAGGATGCAGAGGAAGGGAAAAACACTCAGGGTGGTGGATTCTCAGCTGGGAAATAGAAAATGTTGGGTGTGTGGCAGCACAGTTTCAGGAATTTATGCCATCAGTGTTAAGATCCTTTTTGGTCAGAGGTCAGATGTCTGTTGTTGAAACTTTGTTTTGCAATTTCTATCTGCTGTTTTGTTGAAGAGGCTGGTCATTCCTACCTTTGAGACCCGTATTTTGTATTTCAGGCTTTCCTCTGATCTCAGAACTGGCAGCTGACCTTACCTTAGTTTATGTCGAAAAACTGTCTTCTTTCAGGTGTAAAAAGATTTTGAGTTTGAGATTATTTTATTATCTTTGAGCTTACTGAATTGACTACTGTTTCAGTTGCAGTTACCCTAGGCTTGGTTTAGAACAAATTAAGTTTCGTATATAGGATGAAAAGATTTCATTATAAAAATGGCAGTGCCAGAACAGATGGATTTTGATTATGTTGGGAAGAAATCCTTTAAAATTATTTGGAAAAGCTGACATGTGTGCTCAGCCTGTGAAGAAGTTTGGGGTCTCAAGCACTTGACCCAGGAAGTCTTGTTTATATAAACCCATGTATCTCAGCTGGAACTTGCTGGTTTCTTGGCTTTCCTGGTAGGAAGGTGTTAACAACACGTTTTCTTTCTCTCCCTCTTTTTTTTCCTGTCTCTTGAATACTGAAATCTGATCATCTGATACAGAAGTTCACAAATGTGCTAAATTGAGTTAGAATATTAGTTTAATGAGCATTGATCTGTTTTCTTCCTGAAGAACTTTTTGGTTTTTTTAAGTGTAACTCTATTATTGAAAATAAAGTGAGTATATTTTCTGGATTTTTAAAAAAAGCTTTAAATTTTAAAATTACTTTTTATCTAGGTTATAAAAAGGTCTGTTTTGAAGTTTCAAAGGACAAATACATTTTTTAGCAAGGATGTATTTAGCTCTCTTAAATGATGTGTTTTGTCTCAGCACTTTCTAGGATTTATAGTTCTGTTTGAACTATAGGATTTCTATTAGAATAAAGGAAAAAACCTCTCTTTAAAATGGAATATAATTTGGCTTGATTTATCTGCGCTTTTACTTTAATAAAGAAAAAACCAAATTATTTTAGCTGTATAGCAGATGAGTTTTGTATCTTTGGTCTTGCATATTTATTTTCTCCACATGGGGGAACAAATAGAAAGTTAAATACCACCCTGAAGCCTAGATTATGGTTTGACTGACAGATATGTTGCTGCTGCTGGAGCATAACCTCACTGTGTGAGGTTTTATATATATTTTGGTATATTTGTGGCATTAGTGTAACCACTTTCCAGAGGTGAAATGATTGTGATGCAGTGTACAGACTTCGGAAAAATAAATTATATACTTGATGTCTGCTGAACACAAGCAAAATTGAAAGCATGGTTTTTTATGAACATGTTTACTGAGCACTTTTTGCTGCTTTTTTGTAACTTGCGGCTCATGTCTATCATCAGGATTAATTTTCTTCGTGATATTCAGTGTTTGTGCATGGGGAGAACTGCAGGTCTGTGTTGCAGTGCAGAAGGAGAGAAATGTAAATCGTGCCTTGTGGTGTGTCTCTTACATACCCAAACTGCCCTAGTCTGGCAGCGGATCATGACACCTGCTTGGTTTGGGAAGATCCCTGCACTGTGGTACATGGATCCTCTGTTCTGCTTTTAGTTCTCCTGAGTGCACGTCGTTGAATGCAGATGGTTTTAAGGATGTAAACTGAGGGTGGCTGCTTGGGTTACTCAGTCACTTGTCAGTGCTCATCTGATTCCCCAGCTCCCGCTGCCTCATGGCTCCCACCAGCACAGGGGGCGGCTGTGCGGGTTTCTTCTGGTATCCTGCACCTTTGCAAGCTCAGTAGTTTTCATTAATCCCTCTTGACTCTTCATCAATTAAAATACATGATTTGGTTTTGTTTTGCAGCTTGCCTGATTTCTGCAGTGACCTGAGGGGGTGCTGGTGCCCCGGACTCCAGAACTTGGTGCTCTTGTACAGGCTTTCCACCAACGAGCTGGGAAGAGTAAGTAATCTGCTCTATGTCTGGGGAGCCTCTGGGTTGGGGGCACCCTTTCTGAACCTTTCATATCCCACATCTTAAACACCGAAGTTTCAGCACAGACACTGGAGGTACCTGTATTTCTATGCAGTATTTACATTGCTTGTCATGATATTCATGAACAGTGATAGTCCAGTTCTTCCAGCAGGGGTTCTTGGTTTATCCATTTTTGCAGATTAGCTGTACTGCAACTTGCTCTGCCACCTCATGTGCAAAAAAGCTGTACTCAACAGAGGTGTTTCACAGTAGTGCTGTTCCTCTGTGGAGTCAGTAGTGCTATCTGTTAATGCAGACACCTGTGCTGGATACCAGTGTTCTGTGCAGCACAGAAGTGCAGTCTCCTGTGATGTATCCAGATGATTCTCTGTGGGTCTTGGAGTGGGAGGGCAGCAGAGCTTTGTGACTCCAGCTCAGGCTGTGTATGTGGAGAGATTATCTGGTGTTGTGCTCCCCAGCAGCATCTGTTGCCATGGCTTTCCCTTCCTTCTCACATGACTTGACCAGGCTGGGAATGTATTTCCCAGTACCTGGTAAGCCGACAGGGTTTCTCATCTTCCGAAATCGGATATGTGAGAAGTCTGGATATTTTACTTTTGAGGTAGAAAGAACAGACACTGGTTGGGACAGGGATAAGGAACACCATGGAAGGTCTCTGCTGGTGATGGAACAACTGTTCTAGAAGGAACTGTTTAAAGAAATATCAGTGCAGGGTGTTTGTATTGCTTTATAATTCTCTTCTTCTGTCCTCACACCCTGGAAATTGGCTGAGCTCAGCTTTGTTATGCTCAAATTGTCTTTTGAGGGCTTTCTAGTATCCATGAGAGTTAGAAACAGCTTTGGCCTGAAATCCTGGTCTTCAAGCGGTAGATAGATTCTGCTGTGCTCACTGCTTTCTTGAAAGGGTACAGCACAGTGCCTTTGGATTAGATCATTTAGATGCAAATGGATAAAATGGATAAACTGGGAATTTTTGTCTCAAGTAATAATACAAAGTAATTCTCTTCCTTTTCAGTTATTTAATGAAGGATACCAGCAAGATCTAGAAGGTGGTGGGTTTGATTTTTCTGTCTGGACAGTTGATAGACTTTGGGGTTTAGCAGATACATCAGTTTGGTGAGAGAAGTTGTAGCTCTTCACACTAGTTAATTGAGAGCTGGCAAACACAGCCAGAAATTATGACATTTTTCTGGAGTATCTGGTTCTGCTTTGTCTCAGCTTCCAATTTTTGCATCCATTCTTGGAAGAGCAGCAACAATGCTGCATTGATTCCTACAAGATACAACGAAGAAGAAAGTGGAGAGTAGTGGTGAAATGCTACAACAGAAGACCTAGCTGTGCTTGGAGAGCTTCCCACAGAAAACAAAAGCACAGTGGCATCTCTAACTTCGGAAGAAATAAGTACCTTCTCATTTAGAAATACTGTTTTTACCAGACAGTCAGCTTTGAAAAATACTTTTCATGGATCTTGGTGTAAATGAGGCTCATAATATGTATCTGAAATATTGCCCTCTTGGTTTAGGCTTTACAGGGAGATCTGTGTTAGCCAGTGATGATTGCTTTGATCATGTAATGCCTTTGCACTCCCACAGCTCCTTAGCTTGCCAGGTGTCCTTCTGGCACACAGCCCAACCTGCTGCAGCCCCAGACGCTCAGAGCACCACAGTTCTTCTTTTTTAATGTGCAACATTACTTCTAACTTAACAAATCCTTACCAATGAGCAAGTAAAATTGAGATCATTAACTGACACCAGTTCAAATAGCTGCCCTGAGTGAATGAGGTTAACTGTATTTATAACAAACTTGCAAGTGCTATAGACAGTGCTTTTCTTTGTGCTAAAATATATACATGGACTTATGTAGTTATACACATAATGGCCTGATGTTTTCTGTTGCTGTTTGGTGAACAAAATCTGCACTGAGATAACTTAATGTAGAATAAATGTAAAAATCATGTGTGTTTTACTGAGAAAGTATGTATCATCTGTGCAGGGGGCTGTGGTCAGGGGACCATGAATGCCTTGAATTCAGCTTGCTCTATGTGGCCCAGCTGCATAAGTACTGAAATGCTAAATTTCAGAAAAACGTGCTTTTGACGAGTTAGGGTCTGTATGATAAAGCCTTAAACAGTAGGAATTTTGTTCAAGTGATTAACAGTGATGATATCCTCCAGAACAGAGTGGGAAATAACAACATACATCCCCACATGGTGTATGGGAACTTCAACTAAGCAGGCGGGTGACACAGTACCTGGAAAGGATGACCAAGAAAAACAAAAGCCCTCATGAAGGACTTCTCAAATATGGAGAAGAGGGAAAGCATCCAAATCAAAACTTGTTAGGGGAGAAATTAGGAGCACAAAGGCAGCCAAAAAGTATACAGGACAGAGAAATGCAAGCAAGAATGTCTGCATGCAACAAGAATTTGAATACTGAGAATTTGTTGGAAAGAAAAATTATAGAGTTGCCAGACTTTTTGGGCAGGACAGGACTTTCCAGATATCGGAGCATGTCTGGTATTTGGTCCGTGTGTGGTAAAATCATAGAAAATGAGGCAGGGCTGGAGTGCAGGCAGGACATCCTCGTCTGTGGGATTGTGCTTGTCTTTCCCGTTCCCGGAAAACTTTAATCCTGTTCCAGCAAGCAGAGATGACAGGAAGTGAGTTGTTTGGAAAGCAGGGTGGCTCTGTGCCTCTCAGCAAAGGCAGGTGCAGGGGACAGCATAACCTCCTTGATGTGAGCACTGCCAGACAAAACTGGAAGGACGGATAAGGTCTCTTAGGTAACAGAAATCTTGGGAAAAAGCCTTCCTGAAATGAAAATACCTATTTTTAAAAAATATTGGTAGTTATTAGATGAAAGTAATGGTTGGGAATTGTTGGTGACCTCCAAAAAGGTCAAGCATGCAATGATACAAGAGATGTGGCTAGTAGACAGCACTGTACTTTCTCCAAGAGGCAGTTTGACTTGAGAGACCCATGTCCGATAGCTGCTTGTAGTACAGGAAATGAAAGTGCTGTCTCTGTGGGTGCCTCCAGAAATCAGCAGCACAAATTCCTAATGGCCTGGCTGGCATTTTGCTTGCTTGTTTGCATTGTGTTTTGCTACTGTTATCCAACAGGTGATGCTGCCAGTCACTACTTTGAATGCAGGCAAAGTGAAAAGCAATAAATTTGCATTATATATGCAAATATGTACACAAAATTTGTGTATATATTCAATTGCGATTTCTTAAAATGAGCCATCCACCAGTCTTACAGACTGAGTTTTAATTTTCCCCCCACTCAGATTAGCCTCTTTCAGTGTCTGAACCCTTTGCTGTAACAGATCTGTTTTGTATAAGACCTGTGGCCTGTATGTACTTTTAAAACAATGCACAGCGTTCCTCGTACCTATTCCTTAGCAGACCTATTTCCTGGTATTCGAAGCAAGACTTTAAAGGTAGGATTGTGTTGTTTGCCAGAATATCACACAGAGAGTGCTGGAGTGTGATTTCTTGAGTAGCTGTCCCTTGAGAAACATCATGCAATAACCTTTTCTTTCCCCACACTGTGTGTAGCTGTTCCTTGCGAGTATTGAGTGATGTAGTCAGTCACACTTGGATGATTTCTGTAGCTAATTTGCAGTCATCTCCTTTTTTCATATCCTTTCTCTTGGGCATGTGAGGGTAGGTCTGCTGGCACAATCTGTTCTATGAGGTTATAGCAGCCAGTATGAATGTACCTATATTTTTGTTTGAACACACATGTATTTATAGCAAATGTTGCTTGTAGAGAACCAGGGAAGGTCAAGGAGTCAGCTGACCTCATAAGCAGCAGCATGCATGACAAAATAAGTTTGGGTAAAACACAAAATAGCTTTAATGGCCATTAATAATATGGAAGTTAGACTATAAATTGTTTGTTCTGAAACAAAAGGCAATTAGTTCAAGCTGTATAGACAGAACTCCTGATTTGACTCACTCATGGAAAAAAACAAATTACAAAGAGTATCAGAATTTAGTCTATATTTTGGGGTTTTTTTCATAGTATCAAAAGATGAATACAAGTAAAGTGAAATTTTATGTGGCAGTCATAAAACCCAAGCAATGTGGAAGAGTTGCAAGAAAAGCTCTGTAAAGAAAACGGCTTAGAAAAATGACAGTGTCAGTTGAAAGTCATGGCAGGCCTCTTTCCAGATGATGTGTGTCCTCATTATGTGTGTTGATGAGTAGCTGGTAGCTCTGTCACCACAGCTCCTGAAAGGGGCTTGGCCTGAGGTGAAGAGCATTCAGATGCTCCCTAGGTAGCAGGTGTGCAGTGCTAGTGCTCATGTTTTGTTTCCAGGGTTCTCTGTAACTGCTGCAATGTGGGGATGGCCACCTGAAAGGAATCAGGGAAGATTATTAGGAAGGGACACCAAAAAAATCTTCAGGCAGAGCTATATAAAATTATTTCTTGAAGAGAAGCCATAAGGCCATCTGTCCATTTGTGTATATGTAGTTTTAAATTTAACTATAAAGATGGAAAAATCACTATAAAACATTTTTAAAGCAATTTTACAGTAGAATAATAAGCAAAAACCACAGAAAGCTGTTAGGAAACACATTTGTTACAAAACAAACGTAAGCCAGCAGGTTAAAAACTAATAAGAAGACCAGATCTGACTTATTAGGTACAATCAGGTTTAACTCAGATTTATGTGGAGTTATGGCTATCTAAGTTGTGTACAATTAAAAACAAAACCAAACCCAAAACTGTACATACATGATACGTGGATTTTTCAAAAGCAGCATTTGAGAACTCCTTCCATTTTGTTTCTCAGTCTCATGGATGTATATGAAAAATAAGGGCTAGTTTTCGGATGCTTTAGCTGTGGCATTTGGGTACCAACAAGGTCGGTCACATTTCTGTAAGAGTTCCCTGAACTTGCTGAAGAGCAGAAATTCCCCCGAGACTCACATTTGTGAGTGGATGTGCTTAAAGAAAGGGGAGGTTGCTTTGGCTAGTCTGGTCACAATTCAGAAATGGTTCTTAAAGAAAAATAAAACAAAACCAAACAAAAAACAACAAATAAGAACACAGAAAAACCCCAAAACCAAACTCAAGCAGCATCTTCATTTGTCTTGGTCTGGATATGTCCTCGCTGGTACATACAACCCCAGTATCACTGTTATTTTGTGGAGCAGTTTAGTTTCACTTACTGTGTGACACTTGCTTCTTAATTGACTTTTCATAGTTGGCTTTAATCCACCTTGTAAATCTTTGAAGTTCACATTTTATGCAGTAACTGGTGAGACCTTTGCTATAATGAGAATCTATCTTTATGTTGTCTTTTCCACTGAGATTTATGGAGTTTTAAAATGTGATATTTGAAAATGGTCATACCTTTGGGTCCTGACCTCTACAAAGAGGGGTTTTTTCCCAGAGTGTGCACAGTACTTTAGGAGAACCATGCTGCACTTTAGTTCAGCTGTTTGAGAGCATGATTGTGAGGTTTGGGATTCTTAATTTTTGTTTGTTAGGATTTTTTTGCTATGGTATGGTGCAGAAGGCCCCTTTTAATACTGTGGTGCTAGGTAGACAAGGAATAGCCTGTCTTAACTGTAGACATTTGCTCTCATTTAGTGAGTGTTATTGCTTTGGGAAAGTGTATGCCTTTTAGAAAGACAACAATGCATTTATGAAAAATGAATAATCTTGCAGCTCCATATGTACTGATCAAACTCTTTTCACAAGCTATGGAAAAGAATTGTAAATACTGTCATCTGGTTACAGTTTCTGTTTTCCCCTCAGTAATTTTCTAATCCTTGCATAGCTAAAGACTGTTCTATTGTGTTTTGTTGGGAATTATGAACTTGGTCCATTTGGGGGGAGGAGAGACTTAATTTTTTTCAACTAATAAATATGGTTTTTTAGTTTTATTCCTATAGAACAGGAAAGGGGAAGCAGCCATCTGCAAGTTTTTTCTTTGCACAACTTTACAATGTGTTGAACTAGTAGGCCACCAAAAAAACTTGAAAAGCTCTGTTTGACCCATGATGAGGAGTTGTCCCATATTGTCCTGCGAAAGAACTGCAGGGGGTTTTGGCGGAATGTTAATTTTACTGCATACCACTCACTTTTCATCTTAACAGCTAGAATTCTTCTAGTGGCAAGAGAGTACTGTCTCATTGAGTCACTGAGCTTAAAGTCATTTTAAGCTCAGGCTGCGATGGTGGTTCTTTCCACTTGCTCTCACTAGCTACCAATACTTGTGCAACCACCATGAGCCAGTTCAGAAGCCCAGTCTGACTGAAAATATGTCTGTATGCAGAGTTCTCATCTGTGTTGGCTCCCAGACCAGAGAATTGCATGGATGCCAGTATATATAAAAGGCTTATCTAATTCAGGAATAAGCTAGCATTGTGTTCAGTGAGGGAACTGACATGTCTCAAGGTTTGGGGCGATCTCCCAGTTTCAGTGCAGTGCTATTTCGTCTATGTCCTGATATTTGTCTTTATTTCCCGGATAGAACAAGCTTGTGCTTGTAGCTGCAGCCTGAGACAGTAAAAGTCCTTAATGAATAAGGAAAAACACTCCTCAGGATTTGTTGCTTTTCCTGGCGTTTCCAGCAAGGGAGAAAATGAAATAAGAGGGAATGTATCTTAACAAGTGGTGTGGTTAACATTCAATATATATAGGTAGACATCTGGGAATATGAAGACTATTCAGGTAAACTAAGAAAAAGGTAGAGCTGAAAAGCAACTGAAAGTCATATTTTAGTACAAAATCCTACACCAAAGAAAAAATCCAATGGGACTTGGTTTTAGATGAAAACATTTTATACTAGTTATTTAACAGGTTCAATAGCATTTCAATTAAGACTTTGGATTTGTTATTCTGAACTGACCATAAGATGTGCCATGCAATTTTTTGTTTCCTTGGGGTTTTGATAGTGCAAGAAAATTGATACATGGGTTAATAGCCTGCATTCCTGTAAAGACACTGCTGGATAGAACAGAACAAAGCAATCAGTGTCATGTAGCATGGATAAGTTTTGCTTTTATAGTAAACTGCTCATAAATGATTGCTTAATGATTGCATCACAAAATTTAGGACGAACATTGTTTTTAAATCTCACCTGCTGGCTATCTCTATTAAAAGCCAATAGCAAGCTCTTTCTTCCAGTGTTTGCTGTTCTAGCTCTGTCATGGGCCGAAAGAAGCCACTGTATGACCTGAGATTTCTTTGTGCCTCAAAATTTATGTGAGCTTATTAATGGAGACCAACCACCAATAATAAATTTGTGCTGCATGTATAGCACAACAGTTCATCTCCTCTGACAACATGACTATGAATAATTTATAGATGTAGTTATCGTGGAATTTGTAGGTGTCATTAGCATTTTAATGAAACAGATACAGCTGTTGTACTAAATCTTCACTTTTTTTTCTTCTCCCTCAGTTAAGAATTTCAATCTGTACTTTGGAAGCAGCTGACAGCGTGTGGTAATGTGCTGACTGGCACTATGGGCAGGCGGTACCCAGGGGCTCACTATCGGCCAAGCAGCTCATGTATGTATGCAATCAGTCTAATTTATTTGTTGCTTTATTGCTTTTGAAGGCTGCTAAGCCTATACATTTTGAAATAGTATTTATAAAGAATGCTGACATATTCTAATCGATGCCAGCCCTTCTGTGTGTGTACCCAAATGGTAAGTATATTGATTTATGTTTAAACTGCAAAGGTGCTTTCTAGAACTTTAAAAAGTGGTTTGCCGTGTGACTTGACCAGATCTACTGCAGTGTGCTGTGGTTTGTGCTGTGGTTTGTGTTCAAGGTCTCCAACTTCACTTATTATAGAGTTCCAAGGTTAGCTGCTGTTCCTCTTCCCTTCCATCCCAAGCTTTTAATACCAGATACCTTCAAATTAACAAGCTACTTGAGCTCAACCTAAAATGTCACTGTGCACTATAGCTTCAATTGTTTACAACTGCTGCTAACATCTCCAGTTCAGATTATTTATATTTTTGAATTCAATATTATTCACATTGGTTTTTTTCTCTGAATTGTATCCTATTGGATTTTATTACATCACCTCTTACTGAAGGTTGTCTTCTGTAGAAGTGCAAAAAGGGAGCTCGTAGGATTTATGACCTCACTCCTTCCACAGTGCAGACCATGGGAAGTGAGCTGATGTGACCTCCCTGGAGAGCTGTGGGGTAGGACCCCACCTCCAAAAGTCTGCTGCTGGTCCTTGTGCACTTTCTGTTGATCCCTCAGGCTACTGAGGTGAAGCTATGGTAGGTTAACCTCTGTATTCCCTCTTCCTTCTGCTGTAGCAAAAGAACATGATCCCACAAGGCTTTTCTTGGCATCAAAGCCAGCTTAATAAACTCTCACTTCTGTACCATTCTTTCTGTTCCTTAAAAGACTCCTTTAAAACCCCCGACCACTTCAGGCATCTGGCTCTGCTCATACTTGCATTGGCTGATGCAAGTGATAAACTGTGGTGAGAGCTGACAGCTGTGGCAGGACAGGGACTTCTGTGGTGGCTTTGCCATTGGACGTGAGGAACTGCATGATGAGATCCTGCATTTAGAACCTGACTTTGTGGGGTTTTGCCTAACCACAGGGGTAAATCCCAGAAAGTAGTAAAGCATGGTTACTTTCTGTGGCAGACCAATCATAGATGTCATAAAGATATGTCTTAAAATGGTGCATTAGAGCCAGCTTAGATACCGTGTCCAACGACTTTTTTTGAGGGATATTGTCTGTACTACAGTGGAGGAAATAAATAGTTGTTACAGTTTTGACAGGTCTTTGGTGATCAAGTGCTGGATTACTGAGTTGGACTGATCTGTCTGAATCACTTGACATTAAATCTAGACACTAACTTTCAAACATGACCTCTCAGTGTACTGCAGGACACGATATTTGCATCCCGTGCCTAGGCTTGAAGCTCAGAGATTTAAAATGTTCTGGTGTAGAAGTATCTAGTCAAATCCATTCCTGCTTAGAGAGAACAAGTAATGGGCATTAGATTCTTACCAGAAGAGCCTGAAATGCTTTTCCTGTTGTCTAGTTGAACAGTTTTAGGCATGAAGAAGTAGATTTGTTTACTTGGGTAAATGCTAGGGCTCCCATCATCTGCCAGGGCCAAAACTTGAGTCAGAACCAATTGGCACCCTCACTCCCTCAGTCTGAGGACAGAGATATCAAAACACCTACCTCACGATTGTTTTGTTTTTTTGTTAAGCTATGTTTTCCCCTTCCTTAACCTGTCAGGGTTTCTAAGCCAGGAAACTTTCTTTGTTTTTTGGTTCTGTTACTGTATGATTTGTGCAGCTTCCTAGTGCCTAACATAACATGTTTTGGACATCCAGCAATAATGGTATTGAAATTGCCCAGTATTTGGGAGATGTGGATCATAATGAAATCTCTGATAACAGATTAGATCTTGATGGAAGTGCTGGTAGAACACATGATTTTTGCTTTTGTGTTCTTTGCATAAATAATGAGTAATTGCACCATCTCAGTTACTGTATTTCATGTTTACAGTTGTTGCAATCTTAATGTTGTGCATCAAGGACTTAGTGCAGCCTTAAGCTTTAGTCCCTGACTTTATCTTCTGTCTGTACATACACATATACCTGAATAAATCTGTGAAGGGAAGAAATAGGTTTGTGTGGAGTCTAGCAGCTGTGTTGCATCTTTGGTGGTAAGGTAGTATTTCATCCACTTATGGCATTGACTTGTTTTGTTGAATGTTTTCATGAATTTAGTGGATAGAATAGTGTGTGGTCTTGTGAGAATAACAGAAGGCTTTATATTTGTGGAAACACATAACAGTTTAAATAGAAAATGGCTTATTTGAAGCCCAGTGCTTGGAAATATATTTCCTATACAGGTGCTGAAGGTATAAGAAACAGCAAGGTTTCTAAATTGTAAAATGGAAAGCTGTGAATTTAAGAAACGCCTACTGGTTTAGACTTTTAAAAAGTATAATTGGAGAGCAGTGATCTCCCTTGATTATTGTCAGCAAGCAAAACAGTCTAAGGCATATCCCTGGCTCTGTCTAATGCTGCTTGTCCTGACTGAACACTCCCTCATGTGCTATTTTGTTGGGTTTTTTCTTCTTTTCTCTATTTTCCTTGTGAAAAAATACAGACTAATGGTGGATGTACAGTCTCCACCTACTAAGAAGCTAGGTTTTGTAAACAGGGTCCTTTCATTAATTTCTCCTGAGCATTTTTATTTATATTTTTCTAATCCTTGCTCACAAACCCCACTTTCCTGCATTGGCTGCAGCAGCTCTTGTGAAAACATGGTTCTGTTTGTGTTGTTTAGGTAGCCTCAAATTTTATTTCATACTAAAACATTTTTTCTGTGCACAGACTAAAAGAGTTTTGTATGTCTGGAAAAAACCTTTTTAAAGGTCTTGTGTATGCATATCCTGTCCACAGCATAACATAGCAACACATTTATTTTAGTTGGTTGTAGTCTTTTGCATGACATTGAAATCTGACCAAGTGTTTTGAAGAAAATGGGTTTGATTCCAGTGCCTTCGTGCTGCATTCAATGCTCAGGAAGGGCTTAAACAGCAGTAGCAGCAACAACAACAACAATAATGATAGTAATAGTAATAATAAAAATTTAAAATGCAGAGTTTTGTGAGACTGCTTTAAATAAAAAAAGCCTGCTTTTTCAGAGGACACTGGAAGTGAGAAAGTACAGAAATATGTGGGAAGCAGTTTTCAGCACTTGCTGACCTTTGGAGTGTGCAAAGGTGGAGGCTCAGTCCTGCAGTGGTGCATCAGCTTTCACTAGGAGGAAGGGACCTGCTTGCGCCTGGGAACTCCCAGACCAGCCCTTACTGCCCACAGACAGTGGTGCCACATCTCCCACTCTTAAGTCATCCTTTTGATTTGTGGCAGGTAGAGGTGGATTTCTGGTTTTTTGAACTATTGGTCAAGGTCCAACTATTGGACTAAGGTCCATATGGAATTCATGGAATGAATTTTTGATGTGGTTCTGCAATATAATTATTAGAGCTGACTCAAGTTTTATTTCAGAAACTTCTGTTGGAGGGTGACTTTTTTGTCCCAAGCAAACTTTTTTTGGGAAATGCCGTATTTCTGAAGCGTTCATAAATCAAAGATGACAATGAAAGGAAATATTCCTTGTGAGATGGCTCTCCCATGGACTGCAGATGGGAAAGATTTGAGTCTTGGTTCTTCATGATCATCTCCCATGATAAAGCTGCCCTTATAAATTATTCAAAGTGCTTGAGGGCAGAGAGAGCAGGGTTGATTTTTTTAAACTTGGGGTTTTATTTCCCATGAGGAACACTCAAATTTCTGCTCTGCCTCTGTCTATTCAGCTTCCCAAGGAGTGCCCAACTGTGCCTTTCTTTGCACTGAGCTTGCAAGGGAGCTGTTGTTCCATGAAACTGCTGGAAAATCTTAGTTTCATTGCAGTGAGATAAAGGAACAAATGTGAGAATAGTGACATTATAAATAATAGCAAACCCCTGAAAGAACCCTAAACTTCCAGTCCTGCAGCTAGTGCTGATAATTACATTGCTATCATTAACACAAGATGAGTTGGTATAAAACTGTATCGTAGTGTGGCTCTGTGAGCTTGGAGCTGCTCCTAGAATAACAGATAACTGACTCAAAGAGGCACCTAACCCCAAGGAGGAGGAGTGTATGCACTGTGCAGCTCCTGGCAGAAGCATGTCAGTAAAATTCTACATGGGCAAAATCCTGCCCTTTATCTTCCAGAGGAGGACATCTTGGTAAATGAGATTCAAGCCTTAGCACTGCTCAGCTTATGCTTCGGCAGGTGACATTTTTCTGTAAACTTTATTTAAGAGCTCCACGTAATAGCTGGAGAAAAGGCAGGAATACAGACGACTGATGGAGTGGAAATTTCAGAAGTAGCCAATGACATGTGTTTCTCTCTTCGTTAAAGCCTCTCTGGTGTAGGTTTCTGCCTTTCCTAGGAAGCTGAGTAGAGACTGGCACAAAAACTTCATCCTCCTCTTGAGTGATCCTGGTGAAGCTCCACAGCACGTGCTCATGTTGGCAGATAGGAGCTGACTCAGAGCCTGCAGATGAAAAGCTTTCTTTAGGAACTCTGAGTGTAGTACTCTGAAAGCCTGTTGTCACTTACGGATTTATTTCTCAGCATAATTAAATAGTAGCCCTATCTCAGGACCCTGACAGGTCCATTTCTTCTTTATGGGGGAATCAGAAACAGAAGCTAATTGTTTCCTTGTAATTCCACTGGGGGTAGCCTATGGTCATGGAGAACCACCATGATAGCAGATTGGCATCGTGTGTTTGTCCCCTTTCACAGAAGTTCTAGTTCCTTTGGTATTCAATGCCTTGTGAAGATCTATGAGATTTTAGATAAGAAAGAAGAGCAGAGAATTTTGGCTAGCATGTCAAGAACTCAAGATTCTGTGTTACAGTTCAGGCCAGTAATACTAGTAGTTTGTTCTTTTCCACTTGTTCAATGTCTTCTACAGCCAAGTGTTGAAACTGAATCTGCTTTCAGCCACACTTCAGTGTAATTAATATAAATGCCAGTAAGTGCGGTTGCTTTTCTGTTACATTCTCCTTCCACGTTATTATGGATTGATCCATTTAGTTTATGGGGACCATAAAGCAAATATGATACTTTGATTTCATTTATGAGCCCATGATTTGTTTTCTATATGAGCACTGTGGGCAGAGGTTTCTCAGCATAGTCCAGCAGCCTTCTCAAGGAGCTCTACTGGCTGCACCAGGCCAGGAGTCAAGTCGTTGCTGTATTCTAATACCATAATGACGTTGGGAGAGTTTCTGTAGGGTATGGCTCTTTTAGTCATCTCTTGGCATTCTGTCAGCTTAAGCAGTACTGCAACACTTGGTTTATAAACTGTTGTATGTCTTGAAATAGTTCTGATTTGTCCCATTGAAGTTTGGTTGAAGCCAACATGTAGCTTTGCAGGGAACTTTCAGCCTTGCTGAGCTGTATGTCTTTGTGTAATGAACCTTATTTTAGTTCAGCCTTTGATGAAAAAAATGACTAGAAATGTAGAGACCTTTTTTGGTTTGATGTACCCTGAGCTCTGTTCCATTGCTGGAGGCAAGGAATATGTGGGTAGGAAATGTGAGTCCAATTTTCAGACAGTTTTAGCAGATGTAGTTAAAAGTGCACCTATATACTAACCTTACCTAGGTGAGATACAGAATGTTTTTAATGTACGTGGAACACGAGCAATCTTTTCAACATGCAAAATCTTAATTTGCTTTTCTTGAGAGCCCTGATAGTCTCATTGTGCAAAAGCTGGCACTCTACTGCTCTTTTCTGTGACTGAGACTTGGACTTTTTATTTTTACTCACTGGTCTCAACTCACTGTTAGCAATTTGAAATTATTTGCAAACACTTAGGAATTAATGAAATTAGATGTTTTCTTTATATTGATACTTTTGGTAGACACATACTTTTATTCTTTATTTCTATATAGAGTTGTAGAGAGTTGACTGAAAGATAATTTGAAAATTCAAAAAATGGAAAATATTCATCTCTAGAGCCTAATTTGATATTAAGTACAACTTCACAGTAAAGTGAAAACAATATTTGCTGTAGAATGCTCTTTCAAATGCTTTTTAAGATCTCAACTATGCGGCAGTAAAAATAGGTGGCTCAAAACTATTGCTACCAGTCTGGGTAATCTGAGGATAAAGACATTTCTGGATAACCTTGATTGATAAAAGTTTAATGTGTAACTAGCCATAAATTTATAGTATGTGGTTCAGAGGGCAGGTGAAGTTATAGCATGTGAAATCATGACGCCAGGCCATCAGAAGTTTAAAATAAATTAATTTAAAAAGGGAAGCTGAAATGTCTTTCTTTATGTGCATGCGTTTAGTTGTTCTTGGAGAAGCAGATTGTGCTCAGGAGTATGCAGCGTTGTTTCTAGGCTTTGCAGGAACAGGGAGTGTTTGCAAGCTGCAAATAGCAGGGCCACAGACAAGGTGTGTGGGAGGTGGTTACTGATAATAATCTGTTTAATTTTTTCTTTTTCCAGCACAGCATCTGTGCTGGAACTTAACCATGCCACCAGACAGGGTCTCAATTAACATTCTACCTACTTCTTTTACTGGTGCTGTGACCTGTGCTTAATGTCTTTCCTGCTTTTGGTGCCTGTGTCACCTGATCAAAGAGCTTGGGACTGGTCTAGTGCTGTTTCAAACAGCTGGAAAGCTGGTGCTGGACCTTGTCCCTTTTCTTAACCCTGTTAAGGAATCGATCATCTTTTGAGTGGCTCTGCTTCCTGATTTAGGAACTGACAAATGATCGAAGTTAAATTTATGTGGGGCTGAAAAATCCCTGGTTTGAAATCAGTCTGAATCAGTCCAAGTCATTTTATGTGCCAAATCTGTGGCCGTTGATTCCTTTCTAATGCTCCATCAAGCATATGGGTAGGCTGCTTATCCTACAGGGCATTTTGGTTACCTTTTTTCAGTGAGACAGCTTATCCTAACTTTCTGTTTCATATGTCATTTTGCTTTTGTTTTGGTATTTCTGATCAGCTTTGATTACACATTGTTTACCTTCAGACTTAGTAAGAGTTATTTTTGGATGGCACTTGAGATTGAAGCTGCAGAATATGGAAGTCCTTCTTGCTTTATTGGTCATCTCAATTGCAGAAATTCAAGTTACAATTTCCGAGTTTGTGTGCCTGTTTAAGGGAGAATGACATTTATGCTTTGTGCCCTATATTAGCACTTACATTAAAAGTAGGACTATTTGTAAATTAGCAAATAAGTCCAAGGTGCCATCTTTATTGTAGAGATTGAGTAATTCATACATCAGTTAGAAAAGCAGAATGTTAGGGCTCAGGAGCTTAATTTAAACAATGGGATTAGAAAAAATTACAGCCATTTACTTTGCAAATGTTGCGGTGAATGTATAGATCCAATGACAGAAGGTCGTATTATCTGTGCTCACAAGTAGCCAACACATAAAACACACTCCATCCTCTTGCTGTGACAACACTGATTTTGCCTACCAGACTGTTCCATTCTACACATGGGGGAAAATCTAATTAAAGGGAGAAAATTTAATTTGGAAAAGGCTTAGCATGCCATCTTGTTTTTTTCCCTCACTAAATGCAGGATTAATCATTATGGCATGTCATGGCTATACCTTATATAAATGAAAGAATTGCTCTTTATTTCTTAAAGTGGTTACTTGATTTCAGAATAATCTAGTAGCACAAGATGACCCACCTTCTCTGCAATATAAAGTTTCAGTGAAGTAGTCAAATATACACTGATTATTTAGATGTATCTATCTTAATAAAAATAAAGTACAGGAGCAGTGGATTTAGCCAGTTTCTTTTTGTCATTAGTATTTTAATTTTTTATTATTTTTCTTTTTCCTTTATATCTGTTAGAATCTGATTCTGAGAAGTATCTTGTCTCCGAATTTTTTGCTGGATGAGGAATTTGGCTTTGTGGGAAGGGGAAAGAAAAAAAAACGGTAAATGGGAAGGTATATTCAATGTGAGTGCTACAACTCATTGCAGGATCTGAAGTTTTTTTCCCTCAGTTACACCATATAAAGACAGATCAGCTTTATGGATTCCCATTAATAAGAGCATCACTAGAACAGAAACAGCACTGCTGCTAGGCTGTTGTGGTTGGTTGGCAGCATGATTAGCTCTAAAAGGAGAAATGTCATTATTGTGGCAGCAGGGGCTGGCAGGGTGCCTCTTGGGGATGGAGGAGCTGGGACAGAAAGCTGGTTACCAGATGGTGATTTCAGTAAGACTAGGTGAAGCAGGAAATAGCTGGAAATGGGAGAAGCTGCATTTAGCAAGCAGGTTGAAGTGCTGATTTTGTTCTGATGTGAGGACAGATCCAGGATGGAGTAGAGAGGGCAGCAGTGATTCCCTGCATGAGCAGGGGTGTTGAATTTGATGATCTGGAGAGGTCTTTCCTTCCTTCAGGAACTCAGAGATGTGGAGGAGTCTGCCGATAGATTTGAGAGCACCATGTGTAAGGTGCTTGCAGCCTTGCTCCTTTCTTGCATTCCGCAAACTGCTTTGCCCACCATCATAATTCACTTTCTTGGCTTTGCTGAGCTTTCTCTTTCCAGCTTCCAAGCTCAGTCCAGCAGAGATGTCATTGCCAGAGGGAGCAGCAAGAAGAAATTCATTGGCTGTGGTCTCTGATCTACCACAGCACTTCATTTAAGTATTTTCCTTCCTTTTCTGTTCTGAAAGTGTTGGCTGTCACCTGGAATTTATGTAGATATCTAGGTAAGAAGAATCAGATGACATTTGATACTAAGAAAGCTTCTAGTCTTGATTCTGATTTCAGCTAATAATGTAAATCTGGAGTTTATTAGGATGCTTTTGGCTGACATCTGTTTAACTATTACTGTTTAGCTGGTCGTAGTTTTAGAATGAATGTTTTAACATTGGAATTCACCCTTTGAAGTGAAAGGAGTTAGCTGGTGTTGAGCTGCAGTCATTGTATAATGAAGGTGTTCTCTACAGCTGCTTAGATTTCAACTAGAGCCCAAGTGTATGAGACCTGGGGCTGTAGCCCCATGGCATGAAGTTGTCAATAAATGTTTTGTACTCAAGAGATATCCTTGCAGAAGGGAAATCTGCTTTGTGGAAAGGTTTGTATTATTTCTTTCCTCTGTTTCCTAGATGCAGTGACAAAAATAGTCATGAGTGCCTTGTCTCTCACTGTGTGTGTCATTCATATCCAAACCAGTGACTTTAAGGCCAAATGGTTTATTTATGAGAAGATGGCCAGGAAAAGGTCCCATACTGGAGCTTACTGCCTAACTTTCTTTTTATGATTCCTTCCTGTGGGATCAACCCGGCAGACTATGCTTCTTAGTTTCATATGCTAGATCTCATTCTGCATATTTTCGTGTGAGCCTGCCTTACTGCTGTGTTTTCTTTTACCAATACTGCTGCAGTTTCCTGAGTAAGCTGTAGCTGGATAATTGGGAAAAACCTAATATTTTCTAATATGTTGAACTTTTTGCTACAATATGTTGACTAAAACTGGAGAATATTTTTGAATTTGTACTCCTAGTAAAGTTATACATTAAGAAAAATGTAATCGTTATTTTTAATTACATGTTCGTGTTGCTGTAGTCTAGCCTCTCCCATACTTTAACGACTGTCAAATATCATTGCAAACTCAAAAGATCCTCACTGTTATGCTGTGGGCTTTATTTAGAATGCTTAACATCTCTCAGGAGCTTCTAAAATGTGGTATTTTTCTTTTGTGTTTTCGTTTCGTTTTAATTCTTAAATGGTCCCTCTTTTCAGATATCAAATTATAATCTATTTCCTGATGCATTGCTGACGCCTCGCGAGCCATGTCAGAAGTACTTCCAGGTCAGATGCCCTTTAAAAGATTCTGCTATGCAAATATGTCAAATTTTCCTCTTATTTTTCTTCTTCTTTCCAGGCCCATATTTCACTTCCATTTTGCACTTACACAAGAAAAAGAGCAAGCACTTTTCTTTTTTAACTGTGCCTTTTGGAAGAAACTCTCTATTCAGCTTTTTAAAAACTTCCTCTAGACCATACGATGCAAAAAAGCCATTAGATGGCAAAGACAAACCCATCAAGCACTATTCTTTGTTTGCAATGGCATTTTCTCTTTCTTTCTTCAGCTCTGTAAGTTTTATGACAAGATTGAAATACATCAATAAAAGCCATTCGTGTAATAGCATTATTTGTATTATTATGATCCTTAGAGAATTGGCACTACTCTGTGTTAAACACATTATAGTGATAAAAGTATTTTAATCTATATCTGTAATAATGTTAGAAGTCTAGAGTTGAGGCTGGGAGTTCTATTAAAAAGTAAGCAAGTCAAAACCCTTAACGAACTGCTATAACAGATCTTCTACCAAGTTAAGTGCTATCTTGAAGCACCAACAATTTAACAATGTTATTATTCCCAGTAAAGATAATGTCCTAATTATTGTTAGCTTTTCACCAGAGTAGAGTATTTTTTAGTGTAATACCCTACTTTTACTCACTTACAACTTACCAGTGTTCCCCCACTTTAGCTGAGATATATGTATCAACCCAGTGATTCCTGATCTGGTTGTCCATTTGTTTGCTTTCTAGCAGAAGGTAGAGGAATTGAAAATATGGTGCCCTGTGCCAGTAGCATTGTCCTTGCTGGTGACCAGGCAGCACAAAGAGCTATCTGAGAGGGGGGATGGAGTCTGCCTGTGGCAGCCCTGGGTGCAGGAACCCAGGGTTCCCGCATTTTATTGAAGTTTTTGTGCTTCCTCTGGGAAAAGTGATGTGTTTCAAGCATTAGTGTGTCCTGTATAAAGGAGAAGGGACGGGCTATTGCTCTTCTTCCTTATGCTATTCTACTGTGCAAGCTTTCTTCAGTGCTCTTAGGCATTTAATTGCATTCCAGTTTTTCTGATGCTTTAGTTCTAGTCTCGTAGCAACTTCTACCCTTGAGATGGAAGATCTGGCCTTTCCCATCTGTATTTCTTCTCCTCTTTTTGCCTCCCTTTCTCTTTTTTTCCTCCCTTTTTCTCACATCTGTATCTGCTTCCAAGAGCAGAGGGAAGCTGGCTGCATGCTTGCCAGAGCAGGCTCTTGGCCCCTGAGAGAACAGCCTGCTTCACTCTGTGCACACCTTGTGCTGCTGTTTGCCTGTTCATTGATCATGATGATTCGATCAACAGATCACCTGAGATGGGGTCAGGAGGGGAGATGGTATCTAGTGAGAGGTTTGTTTTGACATTTTTCTGTTCATGGTCATACACCAGCCCAACTTAACACCCAAGTCACAAACACTACGTGGTTTGCAAAGACTCCTTGGCTAGGTCATTGAACAATGTGCCAGTGTTCATCAAATCAATGGAGAACCTTTATCAAGCAGATTAGTAAAATGTAATACATTTTGTTGCAGTGTTTCCAAGGGCTTATTCTTAACAGTATTTCTCAGCAATGAAACAATAACAGCAAGGGACAGGCTAAAGATAAGCTGGCAGGCAAATACTTAAGCTTTATCTAGGAAGATTATTTTTTAAGAAATTTGTGTAGTAACAAAAATAGTGGCAAACATTGCATGAAGCAGCTCATTTGTAACAAAGAAGAAGAATAAATTTCAGTCTTGTTCCATATTGTGGTAATTGTATTTATTGGTGAAAACCATAAATGCTTGTTTTAATTTGCTGAAGCATGAAGTAAAAAATAATCAAGTGATATCCCTAGATACTGTGCAATTCCATAAATTCTAAAGGTCAGGCAGTGGCGGGGGAAATTATCCTGCCCTATTACTTTACTTTTTTATGTGACTTTTAGGTTGTCATATTTTGAGTGATTCAGAAAAGAATACAAAGCAGTGAGTTGATATATAGAAGCTGTTTCATGTAAAACATTTTGGTAACATCTGATCAGATGGAACCTTGCTTACATTAGACCTGGTTGGTTTTAAACAAGATCCAGAAAACTGTGTGTACGTATATGACGTGTTTATCAGAGAAGTAATTTGTAAAGTTCCTTTAAATTTTGTAATAGTTATGTTTTGAAGTCTCTTGTGGCTAAAGCTGAAAAATGCTCACAGGATGTTTGTTAGCTATTACATAAGACAATGGCTTTTGCAGGGTGTGCGTGGGGTGATCAGTCTTCTAAAGAATTTTGCAGTTGGTTTAGACTGACTGACCGGGGCTTGAGAAATTGGCAAACATGAAAAATTGTAAAATTTAGTTTAAATTCTGTTTCTAACAAGCTTTAGAAATTGTTCTTCAACAGCTGGGTGGGTAATTCAGGGAACAAAGAGTATTATTACTTGATCTGCTTGGTTTTAAATGAACCAGAGTGATGTTTGCAAGTGAGCAGCTTTGACAGCACATCAAAGAGGAGGGAACACTAGCAACTGTGCCTGCATTTAGGTAACATTGTGAAGTGCTCCTTTTCCCTCTGTTTATGTGTTATATGTTCTTTTAAAACCCATATATTTAATCTCTTGTAAATCTGTACAGCAGTCATTTCTGTCATATATCAAATATACAAAGATGCAGCACAGCTCAGCTGGAATGATCTGTCATCAGCTAGCTCAAATTACAGCTTTTCATTCCTGGATGAGCCACAGATACCTTTTCATGTGCAATATAGGCAGTCAATGATATCTGAGAATTAAGAACAACAGAAAGGGCGTTTCATGTTGTGGCAGATGGGAGCGATTTATTAATTGGCCTATAATTTAGTTGCCAGGTATCAAACAACAGTGACTACCACAGTAAATTGAGGTGTTCATGGAGTACTTGTGCAGATTAGTGGAAGCCATAAATAGACAGTACAGGAACAAATTACAGGTTTTAGTTAGTTTTTTTTAAATCTATATTTTGATAATTTTTAATAGTCTAAAAATCTGTTCCCTCAATAAAATTAATTTTTTTTTTTGAAATATGAGCTGTACCCCTGGCTAACAACAATCAGAAACTTGTTTACGTGTAGACAAAATAATACTATTTAACAGTGTAGTATGTGTACTCTGCCCTAGGATGTACGTTGTAGCCTTAAGCTTGAACTTTGTGAGCTGTAGAAATAGTAAGCCATCTCTGGAGCCAGCCCTTTTTTTTAAAGTTGTTTGAATTCCAGAAGGATATTTTGTCAAGGAATTTTTTTCCCTCCCCCTGGAAATCAAATACACCTTTGTGAAATAATCTTCTACTCATATTTCCTGACCCTCTACTTCCCTTCTCTAAAAAAAAAAAAGAAAAAAGAAGGCAGCAGGGTAGGGAGGGGAAAGAAAGAAAGACAAATAGCAGGGGAAAATGCAGATATTAGGAGTCAACAACTGACCAGCCAGTCAGGCTTAGCAGTAACAGCACTACCCTAAGATGAAAAAGAAGCAGCATCTGTCTGCAGTCTGCTTAGAAGTATCTCAAATTTCTGCTTCCTAGTGATGAGCACTTGAGGAGTTATTTTCCTCCTCATTGGAGACAGAGGTGAAATACTGAAATAGTTATGGTAAGGATGATCGTGAGAGTCCCATTTGCAAAGGGTATTTCTGCTGTCCCAGAGCCTGCCTGCAACAGAATCAGAAATGAAAAATCTGCCCTAAAACTGTCTTGTATAGGGTCAAGCTTTCCACTTTTTCTCATCTTCGTGGTCCTGATGATCTCTCTGTATGTTTTTCTGCCTCTGTTCTTCCTTATTTAATAAGCTAAGCTTTTGTCTCTTCTCTTCCCCACTTAGGCTGTGGTAATTTTCCTCTTGTAAAACAATTACCCAAAGTGCTACATGCCTTTACCAGAGGCCCTAGCACAATGGTGTATATAGCGAATGTGTTTCACGGCCGTTTCTTTTGCTTTTCAGTCGATTCCGGTGTGGACGCGCTGGCTGTGTTTATGGCAAGTGGCAGCACGACGGATGTTGTGAACCGCAACAGCCCCGCCACCCCACCCAACACCCTGAACCTGCGCTCCTCTCACAACGAGCTTCTGAATGCAGAAATCAGGCACGCAGAGACCAAGAACAGCACTCCTCCCAAATGCAGGAAAAAGTACGCGCTGACTAACATTCAGACAGCCATGGGTCTTTCTGATCCAGCAGCTCAGCCCCTTCTGGGGAACAGCTCTGCCAATATAAAGCTGGTGAAGAATGGAGAAAACCAGCTCAGGAAAGCTGCCGAGCAGGGACAGCAGGATCCCAACAAAAACCTCGGTACCACTGCAGGCGTAAACGTAACTTCTGAGAAGTTTGAAAGCAATGAGCCAATCCCGCAGGATTCCTCTGGCTGTGAAATATTACCCTCGCAGCCAAGGAGGACCAAGAGCTTCCTGAATTACTATGTGGATCTAGAGACATCAGCTCGAGACCTAGAGCAAGGTTTGGTTGCCATGGAAGATAAGTCTGCACAAAGCAACAGCCAGGCTTCTACCGTTATTGTCAATGGGGAAGTCCTGCCCCAGAAACAGAACAAGATGCCAAGCCCAGAGGATGGCCAGGTTGCCACAGTGTCATCAAGCCCTGAGACAAAGAAAGACCACCCAAAAACTGGGGCCAAAACAGACTGTGCCCTCCATAGGATTCAAAACCTGGCCCCAAGCGATGAGGACTCCAGCTGGACTACCCTGTCTCAGGACAGTGCCTCGCCGAGCTCGCCTGATGAAACAGGTACGCAAGCAAAGGCTCCTCCTGGCCACTGTTTTAAACAAGGATTGCTTTCCTCAGCTGGTGCCAGGAAGGAGAGAGGTGGTTTAGCAGTTTCAGTGGGGAAGTGGATTGTATCAAAATACAAGCACTGGCCTTGCACACAGCTGCTTGTCTGCTAGAGAATGCTTGGAAGCTTTCTGCTCGACTGTAGGAGCTTTAAGAAAGGCACCAGCAGATGCCCTATACAGGGTCTTAGAAATATGCTAACTGCACCTCTTGCTAGTTTATAAATAATTGCTCTTCAATAATCAGTGGGTGCATGTTGTGAAAAGAACATGATTGTCTGGAGATGCTGAACTACCGATAGCTACTTACCTACACCCAAAAAAAAAGCTTTTCTCAACGATGATTTTTAGATTCAGTGAAGATTTTTACTTTTCTTACGCACAACTTTGTAAGTGTGCCCACTCCATCCCAGTAATTTGATGGTGCTCCCTATGTGCCAATATGGGTAAAGAGAAACCCTCCCAGCTGGGCAGTTGTGCAGTGAGCCCTGGTGGTGTCTGTCCTGGGGATCTATGGTTTTGGGCATGGACAGGGCTCTTCACTGCCACTGCATCTGGGGTGGGAGGAGAGCATCGTGTGGGGTCTTCACAGCTCAGTGCTCTACAACCATTGCATTTATGCTTCAGTAATAGATGTTAGGGCCCAAAGGGAAGAAAGACATTTATCTAGGGGGAAAAAAATGCGGTAGAGTTTTAGTCATATGACTTTTGGGAAGTGAAAAAATCCCCCTGTCTTGAGAACAGTTAATCCATAAAAGAATGTAGTCCAGCAGATACCTGGGGAATTAATAATGTTCAATCCAGAGATTGTATTTAGCACTTCAGTTTATGCAGAAATATGGTAGAAATATGGTTTTCCTGAGAAGACACTGTTGAAAATAACAATATGCTTCTTTCAGGGCTTCTGAATCGTTTTGTCTTCTGCTTTCTGCTCTTAACAATATTTCATTATTCAAATCCTGGAAATCTGAATGTTGTTTTGTGAAGTATTTTTGTTGTTTTGTTTTCATGTGTTTTCTTTTGGAGTTGTACAATTCAAAAACCCTGAAAAATTTATTCGTAATTGAGTCGGAATGAGTCATTGCTTAGACAAAATCCTCCTGAACTCTCCTTTGGGCAGGATACTTCTACGTGTGGTCTAATAAAAAGGTGTTTTCATGAACCTTGACCTTCTCTCTGAGTGAGGAGGTCAAAAATAAATACAACTCAATTTAAAGATACAAAACAACTGACTTGTTTTAACAAACGTTAATGTTGATAAACAGATATGATAGAATCCATTAATAATGGGCACTGAACACCACAAGCACAGTACAGTATAAGAAATGTGTTTTGAGGAAACTCTTCTTTCTTCTCCAGGGAAATTAGCTCTATGTGCATCTTGACAAGAACTACAATGACCTCAACTTTCAGATAATTTTATGAGCACTTTCAGCTATCTAACCTTCTTTCTGAGATTCAGTACTTAAAAAAAAAGAAGTCTGAGGTGATTTTAGAAGCAGAAAAAACCTATAGTCAGCAAAGCAATGGGATGTCATTGAGATCTTAGCACATGCCAAGCCCTAATGGGTTTTCAGGCAGCCTTCCTAGAGACAGGCAGCGACTTGCCACCAGAGCTGATTGACACCCAGCACTGCAGGCAGTCCCCCAAACAAGCAAGCTTGTCTGCATTGGCCTCGGGCAAAGCATCTCCTCTGAGACATACTGTATCTATCCAGCTGAATCCTCTGTCATTTGGAGAGTCTTATGAATAACCAGACATCAGCTCCAGGTCGTTTTAATACTGCAAATGGACCAGAACTGGGTTCAAATGATGGGGAATGCTTCCTCCTTCTCTCTCAAGAAAATTTCCTTAGTCTAGTTTTCAAAGGAAACACATCTTGTGTTATTACACCATCTACCTATTCCTTCTCTCCCTCTCTGTGTATTCAGCAGTTTCACCTGGATGAATTTGCATATATTCATTAAATGACTCTCTGTGGTGCAAGCAGCAGCAAAGCACGTGCCCCAGAGCCCAAACCTAGGAGAGAATGAGGGTGGTGTTTTCTGTTTGTGGCTGGCTTTTTTGTTTTTTCTATATTTGCTTTTTGTTAAGAAGTTCCCCAGAAGGCTCTAGAAGGCAGGCACATTTCTTAATCTTTGTATCACCTGAAAAACAATTTCAGTGGAAAGTTACTCCACCACAGTAAAGTGCAATGCTCTGTGTAATAATCTCTAATGAATTAGAAATGAGAATTCTTCAGGAAATAAAAAGAATTCTCTTTGCCTCAAAACCAACCAAGAAAATTGGAATTTGCTTTTGCTTTCTGTTTTATATTAATTTAAATAAAACCCCCTCCTTCTAGAGCCAGGAATAACCCCCTCATTAGGAAAGTCCCTGAGATGTGGGACACGTGGTGCTAGAGAGCCGTGGATGTTTCTTGCTCTATGCCAGCCACCCTCCTTGCTCTCTCTCTCGGCCTTTGGGTCACACAATGCCTTTTTTCTCCCTGATTGAAATCAAACGGGCATTAAAACCACGAGTCTCCTCTTTTTCATGAGTGCTGCTGCTGTGTGCAATTGCAATATGCCAAATGCCTGTCTGCTGCTGGTCTCCGAGCAGATACGAGAGGGCAGTTTAATGGCTGGTTACAATTAAATGAGCTCAATCCAGTGCAGAAATGGCAGCTGTGAGACTGGCCCTTGGGGATCAGGATTGTCGCTCTCATAAAGAGAGCCCGCTGTTCTGAAATAACAGCACGTCTGGGGAGAATAGCCCTCTTAATACAATAAAAAATAAAATAAATCATGAACTAGTCAGAAAGATTTATAGCAATGGTCCGTTCTGACTCTGATTTTTAACCAGCAGCTTTGACCAAATGAAATGCCCTCTTAAAAGGTGCACTCTTAAAAGCACGATTCTTCCTTTGCAGTACCTGTCTGATACAGACAATAAGTCTGTTACTTGCTCAGAATGTGTTTTCTGTGTTCCTGAGTGGGGAAAAAGATTTATGTACTAAAAATACATTGAATTACATTGTGGATGAACACAAGTCCTATAAAACTAGAGAGAGAACCATCTATACAGTTGTAGGGTTCTAAGTAAACACCCAATTTTAATCTTTTTGGGAATAAGAGTCTCTGGTTCACACCTGCTGTGCATCCTAAAGGCTGGCAACTTTTAATATTGAGCTGTTAGATTTTTTTTAATCCTGCATGTTACTGATAACCATGTCTCAAGAACAGTACATGTTTTATAGTCTCAGGCTTGACTGTTTGCTGACTGCTTATGAAATAAGAAAGGTGACTATTGCTCTATATCCCCAGTGCTGGTGTAGGTAACATTCTGCATGTCAAGTAACTAACTGCATCATCCCTATAAGAAGATTTTTAGGGTCAGTTTGAAAGAAATAAAACTTCAAGGGCAGCACGGTTACACAATGTTCACAGTATCAGGATCTACTGGTAGAAGGCCATAAAATAAATTGTACTTGATAGTAAATTGAACTTGAAAGATGATCCTCTCAAGTACACATTGCCACTATCAGTTGCACAGGGAGGCTGCTTGCTGTGTTTAGGCAGTCAGGTTGGTTTTATTCCGTGGTTCTCAGTGGAGCTACCTAAATCCATATCTTGGATGCTTGAGTGCTCTGACTTGAAATCTAAAGATTCCACAATTAAGAGTGGTAATCAGCACCCTTTTGAATTGGGATAGATAATAAAAATGGGTATGTAAAAGTGAATTAATGTGCTTAAATTCAGGAATGGTAGAATAGATGTTTTATACACCAGCGATCAGCATCCTCTCCCAAACTCTGTTTGCAGTTACCAAAATTTGGGACCATAGAAAAGGTTTTCCAGAATGTGTTGTATGGTCAGAGTTGCAGTTTCATACTTAACTGTTTGCTAAAAAGATAAAGAATGAATCTTCAGTTCAACAGAGCCATTCAGTTTCGTTGCTAGGGTGAGCTTGGTTCAACTGCCCACCTGGTGTCCCTTGAGATGTCTGGTGGTGTCCAAGAGAGGCAGCAGGTAAGAGGCAAGAATTAGGACTTGAATTTGGAGAAACAATCACAGACTGAGCAGGATGCACATTAAGTAACACTCACAGATGAACTAACCAGCTGAATATAGTCTGAAACATCTGCCCTGTAGTGCAGAATTAAATTTGTTTGTTTTCTGTGTCTTTGTTTTAAAAATAGCTCCTTGTTTAATCTCTGCTGTATTGTTTCCAAAGGGTCTAGGATGGTTTGTCATATTCTTTGTAAACACAGCTCTCTCCTAGCATGACATCTCTCCCTGGGTGCTCTGGGGCTGGAGGAGATTGAGTTTGAAGATAGTTGCATTGTGGTGGCTGGGCTTTGACTGCTTAAGCATTGCTGTGGCTAGCTCAGTGCTTTGGCTACAGATAGTGTCAAATGTGGCCCTGTCCTAACTGACAGAGCTTCATTGATTTTCACCTTACTCCAGCTGAATGTCTGGCCACTTGATGGGAGTCCAACAAGCTGGGTTGTTTTGCCGTTGATATTTCATTTCTTGTTTGGTGTTTGTCTTTTCAGGGACACTTCCCATGCTACCTTAGTAAAGCATGAAATTCCTAATCCAGAAAACATCATAGTGCTGCTTTGTATAAGTGCAGTACTGTCATTTTGAGCGTATTAAAAATGAGTATTTTTCTATTCAGTAAAATGTGTAGTTGTGGGATGAACAAACGCCTGCAGGGCCTACTCCTGGAACATGTGGAATACCTGTGTGGGAAAGTAAAAGGTGGCAATGGGGGGTAGAGGTGGTGCCAAGACAACACAGGGAAGTAAATGCCAGTGTCGTACTACTGCCTGAGTAGGGTAGTTCACAAGATGCCCAGAGCACTGCACGTTTCCCCTAAATTCACAGTGCACTTCACATCAATGTGTAATGTTAAGAAATATTAGGACATGCTTTTTGTGTGCTATAGCAAAGTGGAAAACTCTTCTGAGCATCTGTAGGGCAGGCTCAAGTTTCAGAAGTAGTGAATAACTTAACCATGTCAAGTACTTAACTTTGCAAACTATTTTTGGAAACTTTTCAAGCTTCTGTAGTTTAGGGACAGACGTGTAGTTCTGGATGCTGCATGTCCTCTCTGAGGTAGAATGCATTTTGTTGGAAAAGTTCTTCTATGCCTAGGATTGTCAGACAGAGGACCAAGCAAAGAGGAAGAAAAAACAGAGAAGGTAGTGGGGAAAAGTCAGGATCCTGATTTCAGAGGGATGGTAAGTTGGACAGAAGAAAAGCCACAATAAGCTGATACCAGACTAACCAGCTCTCCTTAAAAAAAGGAAAGTTCCCAGTTCGTAAAGCTGTTCAAGTAATAAAAAATTACGACCAAAATCGCTCCAGTAAACCTCTGCCTCAGCACTTCTGAATGCTGCATTAGAAGTCAGGCCAAACTTCAATTCACCTGATTGATGCTTTGAAATAGATATATAGGTATAGATATCTCTGGGGAAAGGACGGAAAAAACAGCATTGTCTTTGGAAGGACACTTTATGTGCAGGCCTCTGTTTGTTAAGACAAGCTGAGAACAAGGTTGTATTCTTCTAGATGGGGTCTGTGTTCTCTGAAGCTCTTTGTGGCCCGTTTGGGTGCTTGTTTGTCATCTTCTAGGCTCCCGTATATCAGCTGCAGGAGGTGTGGTAGGGGAATGGTATCGCCACTCAGAATGAGTCTCGAGTCTTTGCAGTGGCCCTTGAGCTTCTCAGGACCTTGCAGTTGCTGGGCTAGCAGTGATTCACCAGATGTACAAGTCAGGGATGGCCAACACTGTTTGGGGAGTTTCCTGCTCAGAAGATATTCCTGCCTTTTTGCACTCTGCAGAATGGAAATGCAAAGCTTGGGCCACTGCAGTTGTTCCTGTGAGCACCTGCTGTGATCCCAGCAGTGGGCCCAGCAGTGGTGAGCTGGTCTCCCTTCTGCTCTCAGAGGAGAAAACTGATGGAGGAACAAGTCAGTTGTGAAGTGGGGAGGATGGGTTGGAAGAGGGGAACATGATCTGAGGAGGGACCCACTGGAGGGGGAAGCAAAAGGAGGGTAAATGCAGCTGTGGAGCTAAATGAGAACTTGGCACAAGCTGAAGGAGAGCTGGAAGCACGCAGGGATGTTTGTGGACAGTAGGTTAGGGAAGCGAGGCTAGCACAAAGGCCATGACAGTAAATCAGATGGACTAAGTTTGACAGCAGAAGTGAGTACTGGGGACTTTGCTCGTGCTGGGATGTTATTTCACAGAAGTTCTGAAAACTTAAAGAGCACAAAAATGGGGAGCTCTGAGTTATTTAATATTGAAGTACTGCTAAGAGGAAGTCGGATCCTAGTCCAGGCCCCTGTGGAAGGAGATGTTTGTACAGTGAGGGACACAGACTTAAATCCTCCTCAAGTTCCTGCCCTGTTATGTTTTCACATAACATATGGGTTTTTTTCACATAACATATGTTTTTCTTTTTGAGGTATTTCTTTTGATCTCCCCAAGTTAGTGGCTCCTTTAGACCTCAGTTTCTCAGTGCACTGGTTCCTCATGTGCTGAATTCTCAAGCATTAAGTCAAGTATTAGCTGATAGAAGTTGAATTCTTCTTAAATTAACAACATGGCATTGGCTGAATTGGGGTTGTGAGTCCCTTGAGTCACAATGGTGCTGTTGAAAGTTATGGTATTGGACATACAGAAACCTATAGCACATACCAGCAAGACGTGGAATAGATGGTGCTGCAGGCAGCCTTGGGTTCGCTGCTGTTGCATCAAGAGAAGGTGGGTAGATTCAGAGCAGTGCTGAGCATCTCCATGGTCCAGAAGAGGTATTGTGTGATATGACTTGGCATGCTGCAGAGACCCTGCTCTGAACTCAGTCCTTGCTTGAGAGTGCATGTATGGTCCCTGCCTTAAGGGACATGAAGCCTTTTCTAAGCAATCCCATGAAAGCATGTATATTTACTGTTAAGACTCGATTGCTTCATTTTGAGAGCCCCTGGGTACTCAGGATTAGGCCATAAACGTCCAATATCCGGATGCCACAGAGCTCAAGATAATGACATTAAGTGGGTTCCTTGTAGTGTCTGGATCTGGTTTTCTAAAGCCCAGCAGTGTGTGTCCTTTGGCTTGCACGGTAGATTTATCCATGATACTTTGGTAATGAGAAGTCCTTAGGGAGAGAGGGGGAGGACAACTCCAAATCTAAAGCATATATTTTTGCTTCCTGCTTATAGTGTCTCTGGGGCATTTTAATCCATTTTTTATGGTGTTGTGTTACAGGGATTGTTTTTTAACTGCTATTTGTTATGTTGATTATTTTATATGTACATAATTTGATACACTGGACTTATTTATTACATAGTAAGTACTTCAAGGCTTTTGCTTGAAAATCGTTCTCAGAACTCTTCATGAAACTGTTTCTTAATAAAACCATTTTGTCCTGAACAAAACACAATTTAACTAAATACATTTTTCCTAATTTTTAATTGGTTTTGAGTTGAGATTCTTCAGAGCTCAATTTAAATTTTTAACACTGCATCAGTTATTAACTCAGACATCATTGCAGGGCACTGAGAGAGGAGTAGCACTGTCATAATCCTCAAGTAAGGGCTTTAACTTTGTAGAACATGTTTGCATGTAACTGATAAAATACTCTAAATCTAGGGTTATGGTTTTTACTTCTTGGAAGTGGATTTTGGGCACTTCTCTGAAGCTGAGAAGTTTTTAGTAAGGAACAAAGCACCCCATCCCTCCTCCCTTACTCAACATGAAAGCCAAAAAGCACAACTCAGATTGGACAAATTAATTTTTAAATTAGAATACCTTCCCGTTCAGACCTTAATTTAATTTTACTTGTACTCTAAGAAAAAGACAGTCAATCCTGGTCATTTTGGCTGACATGATTCTTGGCTTTGCTTAAATTATTGATTATAGCAAGGGGAGGGACTTTGCAATGAGAACAGCGCTCTCACTAATAGAAGCCTTTCACTAAATCAATTTCTACCATTCCTGCAATGCACCTTCAGGAAGTCAGAGGTTTACAGCCATAAGAAGAATTTTGTCTTCAAAGAGTGGACCTTTGCTTTACATTTTTTTAAACTTTTCATGTTTATACAGGCAGCTAAGGAAAAAAAACAACATAAATATGTTTTCAGAGGTTGATTTGCAGGATGAGGGGCTGTTCTGGTTCAAAGTTGAACTTAATAAATCTTGATTTGATTGTCATCTAAAGGCTTGTGGGCTGAAAGTACTGTTTCAAAAGCCTGTCTCCTAAGCAGAGTTAGTCAGAAAATACATCAATGTCTTGCAAGCTGGAATGAATTCAGTAGAGGATGCAGTGTGTGCACACGCTGCTTAAATGCATGTATAGCCATCTCTCTTATTTTTTCTTGGCTTATTAGAAAATGCAGTCATTTATATGGTCAACATGTGGTGTTTCCTCTGTTACGTTTACTGGCAGTTGAATGGAGGTGGCTTCTCTTCCCTCCCATCCAAAGTACCATTCCTCGTTAGGTTAATTAAGTAAGTGTCTGTTTAAACACAGCAGTGTATTTTCTCATATTTGAGTTGGAGATGCTACACAGAAGGAGAATATGAAGCTGTTGGGACGTGTGTATAGCAAACTTAAAGGATGCTGGTAGCAGATCAGTACATGCTGAACTATACGGGAGCATCTAGTAACTGTAAGTAACACTTCTATTTTAATTTTTCATTGGTTGACAATGTCACTTAGGCCTGGATACTGAATGCAATTTTTTTTTCTGTTAATAAAAATTCTGCTCAGTGGAAAATCAGCTGGTATCTCACATGTTAGGTTGCAGCAGTGTCTTTCTGAATGCTCATTATTTCAGTAGTGAATTGACAAATGTTGTTTTATACTTGTGATCCACAGAGCTCAAAGATCTTTACATAGATTTAAAATACATTGAAAACCAGACTTTTCATTTCTCCTTTACACATGACAAATTCTTCCCCTCTATTTTTCTTAGAGGCAGTCATAGGGAGGAAAACAGTATCTCTAAACAGTGTAACAGTGGTACCCCTAGTCATTCCCTAAAGTTCAAGGTAAAGGAACTTTTGCAATACTGAGTGTGGGTTTGGGGGTTTGAAATGTGAGGCAGTTTATAGCCAGTATTGAATTGGGAGCTGTCAAAGAATGTTGACTAATATCTTGGATATTTGTTTTGCCCATCTTGCCAGCTCTAAATAAATCAATTTGTTGAGGTAGACAAAGGATGTTTTATTGGAAAGCTGATTCACACAAAACCTTTACACAACTTTTTCTCTTCATTTGGGGAACTGTAATTAAGTAGCACAACTGTATTTGCTCCTTACAGAACAAACTAATAATAAGAAACAGTGATTTGGTTTAGCTTTTGTAAAATTATTGGAAATTTAGTTCACATTTTTCTTTTGTGGGTAAGCTAGCATTGTTTGTCACACTCTAGCTGTAGCAGAATTTCAAGATGACATTTGGTGTTAAATTACCTTATTTTTCTTTTGTGCTTAACTAAAATGGAATAATGAGTCTCCTTTTTTTGCCCATGGAGGCTGTCAGCAGATCAACCAAGGAACTTTGTAGTCTCCTGACTACATTCATTTCCTTTGGTTAATTGTGCTGAAACATAACCAATGCTTTTTTAAACAAAGATATCTGAAAAGAAGGAAGATGACGTCAGAACAACAGGGGTTTCAGGGCTAAGCTTACACTGGCATGGAAGAGGAAGTTTATTTCCTTTTTCTTACAGGATTGGGTTTTTTTCCACCAAAATAGGTGTGTTAGGCTTTGTTAAATTATACTGCCTACATGTATTCAGGGTATGTATAGGAAATAAGGCTTTTATGCAACATCAAAATTAATGTGTGATCATTAACAGAAGATTTATTTTCTGTAGTTCTCTTGATTTCATGTCACAGGTGAATTCTCTCTTTCAGTACTATACTCCAGATTTCTATACTTTAAATACACCAAGCGCCTCTTTCCTAAGATTTTCTAATCCTACAATTACTTCACAGGGAAAATTCGGCTTCTTAAAAGAAGCTACCTTAGGAATAGGGTGACAGTGGAAGTTTTCCCATTCTCTGTTCCGCCCAGTGGCTTCTGTCCACATCCACTGTAAGTTTCAAGAAGCTGGTCCAGAAAATAGTGGGGCATGGTCCAGTGTACTTAACACTTCCCGGACGAAATCACCTGTTTTTGGTGGATAGATGTCTCTGGCTTTGCGGAGGCTGTTGTTAATCTGGGACAAGCTTCAGCTGTTCCAAAATAAAACCAATTGAGTAATGACTCTTCTTAGTTGTAGTTTTCCAGGAATGATGCAGAGGGGTGGATTTTCTCTCCGCCAGAAGTAGGTAGAGATGTTATCTATGTGTTCTACCAATGTTTGAGGTTCACTACTTCCAAATTTTGCTAACATCAGTGCAATAACTGTCAGACAGTATTAAAAAAAATCCACAGATAAAATGTACTGATTTAGAAGTTGCACTCCCTGCAGACCACACTTGAAAAACACTGTAATAGTAATTACTGGTTATATTTTTAGTATTCAAGTGTACAACAGAAGCTTTATTGTGGGTGAAGGACTACATCTAGCATTTGCATAGTAGACCTCTATTGTTTTCCTCTGCAAACCACCCCATCTGCTGACAGGACAAGTGGACAGATCAAGCACTAGAAGTAGAAGGGAGGGGAGAGAGTTTTCACATGTTGCTTCTTTATTAGCTATGCATTTAATTTTACATCCTCATTTTAATTGCACAGGAATACTTATGATGGATTTATAAAGGCTAAAGTAGAGATGAATAACTTCTTCAATATATGCCAGTAAACCAATCAAAAACAAAAGGAAAACAAACATAAATTTTTCTTGGAACAAATACACCTTGTCCCCAAATGGGAGTCTAATAACAATGAGTATTCAAAAGCAAGAATAAATTACAGGTCATTGTTTATCTTTTATGGTTAAGCTTTAATTTTAATTTTGGTTTTTCAGCTTTTACCTTTTTTTGAGAGGGAAATGTGGGAGATTCTGTGGGTTGTAATGAAAGCTTTTTGAATATTTGTTGATTTGGGGTTTTTTTTAAGTGGGGAAGCTGAAATTTCCCCAGGATTCTGGGATTTAGGGAGTTAAAAAGTTCCAGATATCACAAGACACAAAATCGTAAAAATTTCTGTCAAAAATGCTGAAAACAAGTGTGAGCTCACAAGAGTAGTACTTCATTTCTTCAGTGTTTTAAAAGTAAACTTTTTGAAAGGAATGAGCCTTGAAGCTTGAATTCTGCAGTAATGAACAAATCAACTACCTCATTTGGTAAAACACTAAAGGTCTTTTGGTGGGATGTGGTTTTATGACTTGCTGATGGGTAAGGTGGTGGTCAAAGTTTAGAAGAGAGAGAAAACTGTTTTCTCCTTCTGGTAACATTACTGCAAAAGGGTCAGTGTAAAGGGCACCAGATTGGGTTATTTTGACTTTTGGCTTATTATTTTACAGGTAGTATGTTAGGATTGTGTATTTTCCTGGCCACGGTTTTATCTGGGCTAATTCTGTTTTCAGGTGGCAGAATTCACTGAGAATTTGTTTTCAGTGCATAAACTGAATTTCTGGCTAGCATCTTGCTTATAGTATGTCGCTGTCATCTCTCCTTTCTACCTCTCAAATTTTCTGGAATGCAAATAATATAAGGACAGTGAGACTGTAAACACTTACTGACAAAAGAGCTTTTTTGAACTGTAGTAATTGTCATGTGTAAAAGCATGTAGTGTAAGCAGTGTTAATTACCTCTCCACAGCAGCTGTCTCTGCACTAATCACCAGAGAGATCTGCTGTTAGTTAACTGTTCCTCAGTAGTTCAGCTATGTTCCCCTTTCCTTATTCATACAGATATTTAAGACCAACTCTTCTATTTGTCTATAAATAAATTTATATTTGTTAAATGGTGATGTATAATTTGATATAAACGTAGTAAAATCTTCCTTTCGGATACATGTTAATATAAATTGGAAACATTTCTATTGTCATATGAGATTATTCTGTCTCAGGGTAGGAAAGCGTGTACCTTTGTATTTATGAGAATAAATTTATTGTGTATTTTCCTTCTAGGAATATATATCTGTATTTATATATAAATCCCTCAGAGGAAGCTTGGATATATTGGTTTGAGAGTTCTCGCATCAGATGTGGCTTTTTAATCTGATCCAGTATAGCTGCTGTGGTAACTTTTATCAAAGTCTTTCAATAATATTGTTAATTCCACTATTTCAAATGTAAACTCCTCTAGTAAATGGAAGGCAGAGTTTTTACAAGAGTTACAGCACGTAGAGTTCAGTGTTATACATCACCAAATGGCCGTATACAGCAGACCTTAGGCTCATGTAGTTCTTTATGGGTCGCTTCTCCAACAGTGGTCAGTAGCAGAAACTTAAGGCTTCACTACAAACAAAAAAACAGGGCTAGCATAAGTCCTCCCCCTATTATATCTTTTTCACTTTCAGTAATTGATAGTTTTAGGACTTTTAGACTTGGTATGTCATTCATGTTATCTTCTTTAATTGCCCTTGATAGACTTTTCTAACATGAATTTGTTTAATCATTTTTTTCTCATTTGTATTTCTGGCATCCACAACATCCTGTGACCGTGAGCTCCATAATTTAATTATGTATTATATGAAAAAGTATTTCCCTTTGTTATAAAATTGGTCTCCAATAATTTCATTAGATGCCTATTGCTTTTCTGTTTTAGGAAGCAGTAAATAACAGTGAATGATTATTTCCTTTCTAGCCTTGCCTTCTCCCCACCATTCATGATTTTACAGATTTCTCTGACATCCTCCCCTCCTCCCTGTCTTTTATTTTCCAAGATGGAGAGTCCTACTTCACTTAGTGTCTCTTCTTGCAGAGAGATTTTTATCTGTCTGTCTTTTGTAATTCTTCCTCCATTTTTATAGTAGGGCACGTGAAGTACATGCACTAGTCCTGTGGTAGTTCAATCCTACATTAAAACTGTAGGCATAAAGACTTTTGTCTTGATCTTGGTTCCTAACATGTAACTTTTTCAACTGCCAGTGAGTACTAAAATGCTGTCTTCAAAAAACTTGGTGACGTTGATCCTTCCAGAGTGGCAAAAGGTAATAAATTGCCTGCCGTTGTATATGAGGATTTGAAGTAGCAGAAGAGTAACAGTGAAGGAACTCCTAAGAAATGGATAAAAAAGAGGAGGTGGGCATCTTTGTCTGTACAAGAAAACTGAAAGGTGAAGATTGTGCATTGAAAAACAGCTCTTGAAACTGTGTGTATCCTAATCCCGTAGGATCTATCTGCAGTCTTGTTTTTGCACAGCAACAAAGGTGAATAGAAATCCAGAAAGGGCGCTCTTCTCATCCTACATAGCTGGTTTTCCAGCTTTCCAAGACCACCTGCAGTCCTCTGTCATGTCCACAAATTTTAAGGTTTCCACCAAAGATTAGCTTCTGATTTCAGCTGGGGGAAGGACCATTCTGTTGCTTGTGCATCTCGTTTTACTGTTTGTGACAACATGTGATGACAATCAGCTGCTTGTGATGACAAACATCTTTGGTATTTCTTAACACCAGAAGGTCTTCTCCACAGTGCTAACAGAGCTCAGTGGCTTGTGGTTCATCATACACTGGAGATTTTGTCAACTGATTTCTTGTGCTTTGACATAATTATATTCTTACCAAGCAGGTGTTTGTATTTAGGGATATTCTATCTCAGGGTTCACAATAAAGAAAACTTCTTGCGTGTTCTGGGTGTATACATCTTTAAGGGAAGTTTATCCTCATTTTCATAGCATCTGTTTTGCTGATGGGCTTTGAATTGAAGGTGGTGCTAATTGCAAGTGAAATTGTGTTGTGGTTCTACAGAATTTTAAAATTAGTCCCTTCATTTTTCTCTTTCAAAGGCTGTCTGGCATAAGACTCTAGTTGTTGTGCGTTGGGTTTGTTCTGGCTACTGTTTGCTAACTTAGACTTCCCAGGGTGATTGGGGCCCTAGTTATTTTTTCTGAATTTTCTTCTAATTCTTGCTACTGCTTATATCAGAAATACCATTTGTGTTTCCTTAAATGCAGATTTTTTTAAGTCTAGCTTCAATTACGGATATGAATCTGCTCTGTGAAAAATACAGAATTTTAGTGCTGGCTTTAGTGCCTTGAAGTAGATATTACATTATTATGAAGAAAATTAAAATACTGGTGTTTCTAATGCTAGATGGATGCTTTCAAACATGATTAACATCTTTGGGATTTCTTAATACTAGAAGATATTTGGACAGTATGACTAAAGATTTCATAGGAAATTGATATACCAATGTAGTGAAATACTTGAATAAACTGCAGGGCTGTGAGAGACCCCTGTGTGCTATCGGCATGCTTCCCTCTCCCACAGCAGGTGAAACACAGCCAGCTCCCCTGGTGCTTCCATCTGCTGTCAGAAGTCCCTGATCATAAAGCCTTCCTGTTGTAGATGCTGTACATTGCACTTCATGTATGGCTCTATGCATTGTGCAGGAAAAGGCTTACTTCGGCTGAAGCAAAATTACTTTTGAAAAGGTTAAAGTTGTTTGGTTGTTGACTTTTTTTAATAAAAAGTCTCAAAGTTTGAAAGCTGGGAGGTGAAGCTTGAGTCCACCGTCTTACAAGGCCTCAGCATGGGCTGTAGCTGCCTGTGGTGCCCAAGCTTCTCCCTTAGTGTCTCTCTCTGCAGGCTGTGGGGCTGCGGGGCCAATGTGCTGCTTCCAAGGCTTGTGCAAAACTTCATGTTTGTGCAGCTCCAACAGTAAGAGTGGATTTTCACCATAATAAATTCTCCCATCCCTTCAGTACTGTAGCAACATGAAATTAATTTAGAGATGGGGAAATATTAGGTCTTCGGCTTCTATGTTGGAAAAAAACCTGGAGCCTTCAGTTTGCTCTCTAATGCACATTTCACTGCAGCTTTAAAGTGGCAAAGGAATCCGTTTTATAGATTGTTAGAAGTCACATTCCGGCTTTTACTGCTAGTACTTAATTGACCAAGTTTTGCCATATTAGAAAGAGCAGTCCTGTAGGATGGAAGGGGACTGTGATGTGTAGACACGCTGGAGTGCAGTGGCTGATCTCTGTGCACTGTGTGTGATTGTCTGGTGCTTGGGTGCAGGGAGCCTGCACAGATCCCGGGCAGTACCTAGAGTCTGGGCACAACTCCAGGAGAGTTATTTGATGCATCTCAGACCTCTCCTCCTACCCCTCCCTGACTTTGTTTAAAACAGGGCTTGCACTCTCCTGCCTCACAAGGCTGGTGTGAAGATAAAGCAGTCATTTTCATGGCATCCTAGAGCATCTGCTGTACTGTGTGAGCTGAAGGATGCACAGAGCTTGCATGTGAGAGGGGAAATGACTGCTCTTGCAAACTTTGCTCTTTTTTGTCAAGTAAATAATTTAATTTCAGATAGTAACTCAGATTGTAATTGAATTTTATGTTCTGTTTTCACTGAATCATTAAATTCAGGAAAAGGTTTTTCTAATGCATTTACACAGTGCTCTAAATGAAGCTGTCAAAGAAAAGCAGCTTTAGTCAAGCCACCAATTGAATTGTATGTCTGTGCCATTGGACAGCTTCACTGGCTTTTAATTAGCCAGTCATATGCGCAAAAACACTAATGAGCATGTCCCTAAAATTTCTTACTATATCAATATATTTATGCAGGATATTCTCCAGAGAAGTGCAGTCCTTCCTTTCTCTACGTGGACTCCTGAAGTCAGTAGGCCTCATTATATTTTAGATGAAGAAAATTACCTTTGCGCAGTGCCTGACTTTTAATGCAAATATTTTTTATACATTTCCTTTTCTAAAATGGAAAAAAAAGTGGTGACTGCTAGTCAGATTCTTTCTTCCATACTCTGTTTTACCACTCGTGTTATTCAGATTAAAGAGGCACTCACTGACATCACCAACCCTCAATTTAAACTATTAAGGATACCATAGAAATAGAATAGAGAGGATAGAAAGCTATTCCTCAGTTCAAACAAATAGGATTAAAAGTGTGGAGTCCAACGTTGTTACCATTCTTTAGTACCAGGGATTGATGGCAAGTGTATCGGAGGGATTAAGATCTGTTCCTCTACCTTTCATGGCTTGTCGAGGTAAGTAGCACTAGCTACTAGCAGAGAGTGTAAGGAGATGGGAACCACTTATGTCTACAGCCAGTCCCAGTAGAATGGAGAGTTACAGGTTGGGAGATACTGAACTCTAATGTTGGAAGCTTGTGAAGCAAGAGTGTTAGTTGTAAGTAAAGCGCTGTGGTGCAGGACTTCCTTTGTGGAGAGTTGAAGCTGTTGAGGTGACCCTAGTGCCGTATGCCAGACATTGGCACAGCATCCCCTCCTGCTCTGCAGGCATCCCGTGTCTTGAAATCAGAAGGACAACTGTGTTTAAATGCTTTTTGGGCCAGTATTATAGACTGAATCTTTCTGTTTTGTGTAAAAATTCCAGACTATATTTGTTCATTGCCTGAAATTAATGGTTTGTTCTGTGGATGGTTTGACATTAGCATTCACTTTGAGGACACAGGAGAATCAGACTCTTTATTTTAAGAGAGAAATACATAAATGCAGAGCTGCTACCAACATGATTTTCCCGGCTTTTCTACCAAATGCTTGGGTGCTGTTGTGACAGATAAATTTTGTGAAGGGAAGGAAGGCTGGACTCCATGCATACGCACATTGCTTTCCCTTGGTGTGCTGTGCAGTGTGCCTGCCGCTGCGACAGTGCGTGTGCAGGCTTTGCTGTGTGCGTCTCGCAATCCCTTGGTGGGGTGGTCATTTAATTCTTCCTCTTTAGACCAAACAAAACCTTGCTTCTAAAACAAGATGGAGTAGTTAAATATGTTATGAACCCAGAACATTGAGGTCATATGCTGGAGTCCTGCTCTCTGTGGGGAAAGGCATGGGAAGAAGAGGTACTATGCAAAAAATAAAATCAGAAAAGCAGATGCAGATTGCTCCTGCACTGGTTTAGCCCTGAAAGCTAACTTGCAATAACATTTTTAGTAATTTGCTAATGATGATAATGAAAATACTGCTCTTGATGAACTATTTGCTGCTCAGAGTCCTCCACGGTGAGGAGGTCCTTTGGGTCACATTCACACAATGTGTGATCACAGTGGATTTAGACCAAACAGAGGTATACAGTCTGCTGTGTTTTGGACTATTCTTTAAGTAAGAGCTTTTGCCATCTGGTGGAAGGAATAGAGAACTAGCATTTCAAATAAGCTAGAAACCCACTTATACTGGTTGTAATCTTTACTGTGAGGGTGAGAGCACTGGAACAGGCTGCCCAGACAGGTGGTGGAGTTTGCTTCTCTGGAGAGATTCAAAACCCACCTGTATGCAATCCTGTGTAACCTGCTCTAGGTGTACCTGCTTTAGCAGGGGGATTGGATGAGATGGTCTCCAGAAGTCCCTTCCAATCCCAACCATTCTGTAATTCTGGGATATGCAAAATGTATTTATAAGCAGTAGATCACTTGCTAGAACAGCAGCAAATTATTCTGACTGCTTTGAAAATTAATTAGTGGAAATCTTCTAAGGTATTGGTGCACTTTGTTTAGATAGTATCTCATTTAAGCACCAAGTTGGTGGAAAAGGCATTCATTTATATGCTGCCCTCACTTGTTTGGGACTCCTTTTCATTCCACCCCAGACAGTAGCTGCTTATTTTTTCCTGGATCTTGGGGTGGCCAACATGCTTTGAATTCTGTGATGGCTTGCTTCTCCCACCAGTGGGATGGGGAAGAGTACTGGAAGAGCAAAAGTGAGAGGAAGTCATGACTCAGGATAAAGAAAACTTACTAAGTGAAGAAAGAAATAATCATATATAAAAAGTGATGCAAACACTGGCACTAGCAGGCCAATTCCTAGCCAGTCTGCTTGAGGCTGAGAACAGAGACGATCTCGGCCCTATGCAAGCACTGCTCAGCAGTAACTAAACCACTGGTATGTTTCCAGCACTTGTTTTCATCACAAATGTAATGTGCAGTACCTTACAGGCTGCTAAGAAAAAAACTTAGCCCAATTCCAACCAGACCCAGTATATCTTCTTAGTTGCCCAGCTCTCCTAATGTCCTTAATAAACAGATTGAGATCTCGTCACGAAACAAAATTTGTGGATGAGCCATAGGACATGTCTCCAGTAGAGCACTTTCAGGTAGCAATTCATCAGCTTTTGCTCAAGCTTTCTATATGTCTGTAATTTCATGTTGTCACTGCTGCTCCACCTGGCTGAACAGCCACCCTCCTCCAGATAGGACAGAGGCTGGCTTCTTCCTGGTCCGTCTGTCACCACGACGACTCCCTTGAGACAGCAGTTCAGGTCACCTCCAAGTCTTCCTTCCTTACTTTACCAGACTCTGCTTGTTTCATGGATAGGTGTTTTTTGGTTGGTGAACAGTCTAGTCCTCTTGTGTTTACCTGGTTTTTGCCTATTTTCCAGGAAGGAACATACAGACCTTTCCTCACTGTCTTACTGCAGTACTTACGTCCTTTTTCCTGCTGCTGTTAGTATCAACTCCTGTAAACACAAGCTGTGGTGCTGGTTTCTCATGACTTCACCTCTGGACCTCAGACTGTATTGCCCCTGAGCAGACAGCTTGGTGAGCCCAAAAAATCTCCCATGTAAGCAGGACAGCTAGTATCATCCATAGCCCTCATCCAGGGCTGTCACAAACAGTTCTTCAGAGCCCCTCTGCTGAAGTCACTTGCCCTTGCTTTCTTTGGTACTTATATAGTACTTGTGGTCCTTTTATCAACAGGTTGGGCTTTGGTCATCGAAAGCGAGAAGAAGCCAAGACAGCAAAACAAGTGGGTTTTGTTGTGGGTTTGGGTTTTTTTTCCTGAATGTTGACAGATCTGCTTTCCTCTCTTTTCCTTAGGATTAGTCATCTCTGCTTGAATGCTTCTTACGCTTGTAGTAACTCATTTATACAGACAGACAAAGATCCCATCTCATGAAAAAGAAAAATAATACAGGCAATTCATTCCACTCTTCCTTAGGATTTTTACAAAGTCAGTCTTTTCTGATTATAGTTGATTTTACAGTTGATCAAAACAGCAAATCATTTTGGCACAGATGGAGCTTGATTACATGTATGCCTGTAAATCCCACGTTTCAGCATGTTTTCCTGGAAAGTGTTAGAGAAGCTTCCTCTCCCCAAGTGCATGTGGCTGGTGGCTGGTTCAGCAATTAGACAAGGAGGATGACAGGGTTGTCATGGCAACCAGTTACATGCTGTGAGCAAAGATGGTGATAAATGACCAGCTCCTGGCTCCTTGTTGAGTAATATTCCCCAAATTAGACAGATGTGTCTGATTTATAATTACCTGACCTGTTGACTTGTATTTTTGCTGCATTTGTTTCTGAGATAGCATTCATGTTTCTTGCAATGATGCTTAGGTGAGGCTGCCTGCTGGCCATCATGGGTGAGAATCATGCGAGTAGGTGAAGCTGTTGATTGTGCTGTAGTGCATGCACAGTGCGGAGAAGTTATCTTCAGAGACTTCGTTAAAACCAAACAATTTAAACTTGCACATTGAGCCCACTGTAGGAAATAGATGGGATAAAAATACAGAAGGCCTGTGTTCTTTCTATTGTGCTATTAAATGGAGAGTGCTCCTTGAATTTCGTTTGTCCTCAGTCATTAATACAAAGTCTTCCTCTCTTCCGCTCCCTTCAGTGCTTGCCTTGATCTTCAGCGTGCGTATGGGGTGGGGAGGAATACGCTTCCCTTAGGATGAAATCCTGGATCTGCTGAAGTCATTGGCATCTCTTCAAAAAGACTAAGTTTCTATGGCTTTCTTTTCCTTTAGTTTTGCTTTTATTTAGATGCAGAAAACAGAAGTAAAACATTTTCATTTCAAGATTTTGGAACTTCAGAAAAGAAAACAATACTTTCCCCCACCTCTTTCCTTTTATTACAACCTTTTTATCCTCCTGTATTCCCGGTTCCTTTTTGTGCTTCCCCTTGGTTGCCCAGAAGGGAAGCATCTGTAATACACATGTAATATGGTGGGCCAGCTCTTCATGGTGCTTCAGCCCAGCAGTGAGGACAGACATCAGATATGAAGCTAGTGATTTCCCATTGGTGCCCAAACACTAGGACAACATTGTTGGATACTGTTGCTATCCCAGTCTCTGCAATTTTGACATAGGAAGCTTTGATGCAGATCTCTTATTAAAAACAAGGCGCTTTTCAGTTTGAATTCCTTCATTTATATTGTGCATTCACTGCTGGAATGTGAGCGATGGGAGGGCCAGAGTTTCAGAAGTGACTTTATAGATTTAATACTGGCCAGATTATTTTTTTAGATTTGGAAAACACTGAAAGTGTTCCTGTTTGTACCATTATGCTTCCAACCTGGACAATGAGCACTCCTTTTCAGTTAATTTTTTTTACTGCAAAAGCATACTTTTGAGATGGTGATAGGCAATTACAGTCTGGATCAAATCCGGTGTTGGGATGGTGTTCCTTTTCTTCAGAGGATCTTAATAGAAGAAAAATTGTTACAAAACCATCATAAGAATTGAGATAACTAAGCTAGAAGTACAGAAAAAAAAGAGACATCTCATCTTTATGTCTGTACAGTGGGGGTATTTTATTACTTAACCTATTTAGATAGTGTAGATCAAGTGTTTGCAAGTATTGTTGAGCCTTGCAGACAAGCAGTCTCACTTGTGCATTCCGCTGCCACGCAGTGAAATAAGCCCTCTCTAAGCTAGACTGACTGAAAGTCTGGTGCTTCCACTAACTCCAGCAGAGCTGCATTTGCATTAGCCAGAGGCTGTGCACTCACATCTGCTGCTACTGCTTCCAAGGAGGCAAAATGAGATCCCTCTGTTGAAATGAATCCCTGGAAAAGCGAAGCATGTGTCCTTTGAATGATGCAACAATACCTCTCAGATTTCCCTGGATATATTTTCTATATACCTTTCTGTGATTCCTCTACCTTGCTGCTGTCTCCCAGTTTTCCAAAAATGTGGTTTTAACATGTGAAATAATAGTTAAAATTGTCCTATGGCACAGATGCTATTACTGTATTGCACCTCCCAGGTACAGAATTTCCAGCACTCTGATAACTCTGTACAGCATTTTTACGGTGTCTGTTTTGAAGTCATGTAGGCTGCCAAACTCAAGCCCTTTGTGACTGCATTTCCTCTTACTCCAGACTACTCTTTTTGTCCATAAATTAGTGCCCCAGCCATGCTGATTGGTGGGATTTGTTTTCACCTGAAGAAGAGATGCATGTGCAAAATACATGTCTGTTTTTCCAAGTACATCTCCCAGTTCAATACAAAATGTATTGCATTAGACCTGTTGCCTTACTTAAGGGTATTTTCTTCAGGAAGGAAGTTTGCTTGGCCTTCAGTAAACCAGGTTCCCTCATGCACAACTACCTAAGCAGAGAGGTACCAGCTCTAGTCTCTGTCCCCACACCTTGCTTCTCATCACCACCGAGTTCTCTTGGAAGTGGAGATAACAGCTAGCAGCTGTGCAACAAAATCACGTGTTTTGAAATGTCATGCAATTGAACGGGGTCATTTAAATCCAGTGGAAAATTATTTTGCTACCTGTAATTCCACATTCAAATAAAGCCACTGATGTCCTGTAGTAGGTCTGTGATGTCTCAAGTGCGTTCGTCTGTCTTGTTAGATTTTGTATGTTGATGCTTATTTTATTATCCTTCTTATGCTGGTATGTCTTGTGATGCCACATTACCTTTGACTTGCACAAGATGAGTGCTTTCAGCTGTTTGACCAGTCAGTGCACTCAGGAGGTTTTCCAGTTCATGCTAGTAGGAAACCACAGCCCGTGAAAAGGTTATCCCAACAGTCTCCCATTCTGCAGCACGGGCTGGGACACACATATGTTTCATTTTTTCCAAGTAAGTTTGCATAGTAAACATGAGGCCTGGTGTTTCAGGAAGAACACATGCCCTCTGGTGCTGTCCTGTTCAGCTGTACTGATCAGATGGTCTGAGGCCAGTCCCTTTGCATGAGGAGTGCCCGTACAAAGACATCAATCACAGTCGTTTTGTGTGGGAAATGCTGCTCTTTGAAAGTCCTGAGCCATGAAATCTAATTCCTTTTTTATTTCTCAGCATATGCAAACATATTTTGGTGTATTTATTTTTGCTAATGGATAAGTTTTCAAAATAAACTAGTATTACTCAGCTAGGTGGTATTTTCTTATCCCAGATATTTTACATTATTTCCTTCCAACTGTTTGTTCACATATGAGATAATTTCTTCTCTTGTAACTAATTGTTGCAGAAATGTTTTTGCTTTAAGTCTCCGGGATAATGATTTTATTTCTGCTGTGAGTTTTGTCTGCTTTTACTTCAAAGTAATTCCTGTTTAGGTCTTTCTGATACTGCATGTCATTGCAACAGTAAATAACAGTACGTTGGTTCCTCTACGTCTTTGGTTGATTCATTTGAAATTAGTAGTTTAATGCAACCATAGCATAACACTTTCCTGACAATATGTTTGAGTAGCTGTGTATACATCCATACATGTGTATAGCAAGGACAGAAGCTGTGCCTAAACTTTAAACTTAAACTGACTTGCAGATGTTGCCACACATAATTCATTGTGATGTTTAGATATTTGATCACATTACTTCTTGCATGATGCGGCCAAGTTGTGGAAAGTGTTTCGGGTTTATTTGCCTTTTATGTGGTCAAGAAGAGTGCAGTTGATTTATTCAGTTGGAAACCTAAATGGGTAAGGTTGAAGATGAACACGCTTTAAAACATGTAAGACCTTGGAGTCAGGAACTATGTACTTGAATGCCATAGAGGCCACAACAGGGGACATTTAGAAGCAGGTGTTTAGAAGATTTGTGAACTTCTGGGACTGGTTGTGGAAATGTTGCTGATTTCAGATATTGGGCCATAGGTGAGGTTTTCTATTAAATTTGAGTGTAATGATATCGTCTAGCATTTCTTCTGCAGAACTTGCTTAGATTAGTCCTCAAGTGGTAAATCAGTAATTTAAGAACTTCCTAAGTGGCTCTGGGGAAGAAATAGTCTGGTTTGTATCTCTGAGTGTAAGAGTTATTTTAAGTTCTCATGACATTTGTGTGTCTGTTTGTGTGTATGTGCATAAATTTGGGTAGCAGAAATGAGAGACTCTGAAAAAAGCAACTGTGATAAAATGCCTGGTAGAAGGCTTGAAGGACAGACTAACAAGGAACTTTTAATTTCAAAAAGGGTTTAAGAGCAGCAGTATAATAACAGGTTATTCATCTGTTGTCCACTGTCATGTTACGTTAAGCCTCAGTAATTTGGTATGTTTTTCTGGTATTCATTTACACAGGAACTGTACAACAACAATACCAGCTGTGCAGACCCATGGAAGAGCTGTTTTTGTCTTTGTGTGACTATTTTTTTTTTCCTGTTCTCAGCAGATATATGGAGTGACCATTCATTTCAGACAGACCCAGACTTACCACCTGGTTGGAAAAAAATAAGTGACATTGCTGGGATCTACTACTGGCACATACCAACAGGAACAACTCAATGGCAGCGTCCTGTGTCCATCCCAACAGATCTCCAGGGCTCACGAAAAGGATCGCTTGGTTCCATTACTCCATCTCCTACTCCAGAAACTGAGGTAACCTACTGTGTCTTCTTGTGGGCTACATACTGTAAGGAAAATTGAAATAATTTTTTGAACTTGCAGGTTTAGCTGTTAGCTAAACTGGCCTGATAATATCCCAAAGTGTAGCTACTTGTTGATACTACATCGTAAGTATCTATTCTCTGTGTTCTTTTTTTAATGATTGTGCCTGATCAAACACCCTAAACTTTGGAGGTGTAGGATGAAATCAGACATGTCTCTGATAATTAGGCAGCGCCTGATGAATGTGAAACTTTGACAGTTCTGTAGCATAGACTGAAGCATTGCTGTGTTATATGGATACAGGATACAAAACAAAATTTTGTACGTAATAGCAGAATTTTGGCTGAACTCTTTGTTTGCATCTTCTTTCTCTTTCGCTTCATTTGGTAGGAGTATCACAATAGATACATGAGCCTTCGTTTGAGACACTAGTTCCTTTATAGGGTAGTTTCTATTGAATAAACATGAAGTGTTCTCAAGTGTAAGTTTCTGTACACCCTGCCTGTACCAAATACCTATCAGGGTTGAAGTCGGGCTTTAATTAGAAATGAAGGAGATACACTCTGTCCTCCACATGTGCTGAAAGAGCAGTATGTGGTACTGCCTTTTAAGATAATGCTTTCAGGCACAATCCAACGGTTTGTTTGGTGTCATGTAAGTAGAAAAATAAAATCCATTGTCATAAAGAAGAGTATGCTTCAAAAAATACAGTCACTTTGTTTTAGTATGCTGGGAAGACTTCTATGGAATTAAATACTTATGTAAAATTAAGTTGGTTTTAAATTATTTTATACTGAATTTTCAGAAAAATGTCTGCAGCTGTATCAAGGGAAGTCTTTGTATTTGCTCTGAGTTTTGGATCAGGCAATCCTTAGGTGTTTGATTTTTTTGGTTTTTAATTCATTTAGAGAGAACATTTTTTCTGTTTTTGATTTTGTTCATATATACACCAAACTAACTTACATGGAAGTTAAGAGGAGTTAAGGACATTCAAGTATGTATTACCATCTTGACCCAGAAACTTTTATCTTGTATAGGCTTCAATATGTACAGTCGTGTTCATTATTTTAGAAAGGTTGTTCCCACATGTTCATAAATGCTATTCATGTGGTCTGCAAACTTGACCACAACATTTCAATTATGGTTTACATCCATCAAACTCTCATACTGTGCACCAGGCATGCTGGAAGTAATTTCTGAGAGGATTCATGGAGAAAGAACTGTAACCATTACCATACTGGTAGAAAACAAGAAAAAATTCAGAAATGCTGAATGTGAAGTGCCACACGTGCTTCCAATATAAATTCCTGTCATGTACTTGTGAAGGATATAACTTTGCCATTATTATTTTTCTTACTCTAGAATGTAGAGAACGGGACTTTAATTAGTAAGTTATAGATGGTTTCCAGAAAAACCCAGAAATCAGTATGGCTGGTAAACTGCAGAAGAAAAATAGTGTATTTTCATTGAAATATTTTTATACTTCTATTTAAAATGTCTTTACAATTAAAATTTCAGACCTGCTGTTAATGTATTAGGTGTATTTTTAATCTTTCATTATTCTGTTTGCTTTAAATGAAATATAGTTTGTGATTATGTATAATAATCATTAATTCTCAGCAGCATCATGAGAGTACAAAATGTATGAATTATGATAGCAGATTTTAATACAGTATAGGTGTATTTAGTAAGACATAAACGTATGTGAGTACATAGTAGGGTCACCTAAGTTTTGATGTGGCTGTTCTAATTCAGCAAGGGATTTGTTCCAGCAAGGATTTATGCGTAGACATTTCTATGGCAGCACCAAGACCATACACTGTGCTGTAAAAGGTGATACAGAAAATATGCACATCCCCAAAATTCATCTTAGTATGATATCATGTAGTTATTTTGATTGTAGGTATAGGCAAAAGCATTTGCTTTTTGTCGATTTCTGCATTCATTGATAAGCATCTTACCATTCTTGAAGCAGTACTGGCTTTTTGACTCAGTGGTTGTTAAAATAGCATTCCAATACAGTACCAGCAGACTTACAGCACTGAGGTTCAAAACAGGAGCATGAATTAGCCTCAGGATTTTGTCCACTTCCAAATACTGAAGCAGCTACAAAGAACAGGCATAGCTGGAGTTATAGTGGGAACTGTTTAGGGAAAGCCTTGCGTTTCTTGAAACCACAGATGCCAAGCTTTATTAAAAGGAACTGGAGGAAGAATCTGTTGTGATTCAGCTGGATCTGAGCAGAACCCCAGTGCAGAGCAGTAAGAGAGAAATAAGTCGTAGTATATGTTTAACAGATAGGGGTAGATAATGAAATAATTTTGACATTGTCAGCTATCATGAATTTTTGGGTTTTAGTCTTTCTGCAATTGGTACGCGCCAGCACTGTATTATCTCCAAGTCACTGGCAGGCAAATATTTGTTTTAATTCCTGTTCACTGCTCTGCTGCATACCCAAGTGCTCCTCCTTTCCCTCCCTGGGAAAGAGTAATATGGGTGTCTGTGATAAGGTCAATCTGACATTTCTCAGAAGATTTGGAATTCAGTTTAGAAGAGGGGCTCCCAAATGCCTTTATCCCAGCACTACCATGGGCAGTGTCACTTGTGGTGGAGACCTTCCACCTCCAAGCTGGACCCATGTGTGAGCTGTGTACTGCTGGTTCCCTCATTGCTGCTGGAAGTCTGTGCTTCAAGATAATGTGTTTTGAGAGGGCTGGTTTAGCTCGTTCCCCCATGCTGGATTTGTATTGTTTCATTTTGAAGAGGTTGGGGGATATATAGGTTTTAGGCAGATGAAAGAGTATAATCTAAGATTGACGACTGGCATGGGTAGCATTTCATATCTGAACCAATTACATTTGTCTGTGAAGCATCATGTGCCAGTCTTGAAATGAGTTTATTTGGGCTCTTTCAGGTTTTGAGTTTGTCAAATAATCGTTTAGAAACACCCTTTTTCCCCCCCGGAGTAACACCTTTTTACCCTTTGTCTTGTTTCCTCCTTTTTTTTACTTCATTTTATTTTATTGTGTCCCTGTCTCTTAAATGGTGTAATATACAGAAGCTTTGCTTCTTTTGGTAGAATGTGGCTCACAGCTGAGGGCAGTCAACAAAGAACAGATCAAGTCAGCCATTTTTATGTTGTAGCTTACTCTGAATATTTAGCATAAAGAAAAACAGTTATTATTGTTGAACAGAGAATTAAAAAAAAAAAAGGGGTAGGGAGAAATGATGCTGTGATACATAGAAATGGCAAAAAGTGTTTTTAAAAGGAAAATAATGTGAAAGTGTCTTACTTTTACACACGTTGCAAGGCAATTTTTCTTTCACAAGACAATCAGTAAATTTCAATCCAAAGCAATTATGGGTTAAGCATTATGCGAAAATCCTGCTGATTTAACAGAAATGCTAATAAATGCTAAATATGAATAACCTGTAACATTCCTTCCCTTCCTTTCCCTCAAAAGCATGAAAATGTATTTTGGTTTTGCACAGCTGTTTAAATTTGACTTAGGTTTAGATCAGTCTTCTCTTGTGTGTTGTCAAATTACTTCCTTTTTGAATCCTTGTCTTTTGTAACGTTTTCTTCCAAATTTTAGAAATTTTGCTGCCTCTCCCATTTCCTGTGCAGAGAAAAAGCTGTAGTGTTTAAGTTTCAGTAAGAGCTTCTTTGAGATCATAGCAGAATTTGGCGATGGTAGTTATGTCTTCTTACAGCCTAACTCATCCCAGGCCTTGATCACCTCTAGAAGTTCTTCTATCGGTAACATAACCACTAGCAGCTAATAATTAAAGAGAAGGGCCTTGGTAGGAAAAGGTAACAATTCAGTTAATTCAAAGGCATGTTAGGAAAGGGTTACTCCTGGGAGTTGTTTCTCACAAAATAATTGCTCCAGTGGGGATTTATTATAGAGAATGCTTCCAGGGTGAGAAGTCCAGCCTGCAGATTAATGCATTGGGCCATATTAGAGGGTAGCGCTTCACCTTGGGGCTGAGCTGGACAGCCCAGCAGAGCTCATCTTAAAAGGGGAATTAAGTTCAGGAATTCTTGATTTGGTGAAGCTGTAAAGAGGTGGCTCTGGGTCTCCCAGGAATCAGATTTCCTGGCCTTTATTGAGGACTGTGAGAATCCTTTCCTGGTGAGACAGAGGAGAAAGGCACTCCAGCATCAGCTGTCCCTCTCAAGCTTTACAGAAAAGCCTGAACCTCAGGTTGCTTAGTGCTAAACACACTGCTACTTGCTTGACTGTACCAGTGAACACCTCTGAAAATTTTTGAGAAACTTGAATGGGAAATGGGAGGGTGGATGCTTTGTTTGGTTTGGGGTTGTTTTTTAAAGAACCTGCTAGAGTTTTCAAAACTACTTTTTCGGCAAGAAATCTCTGCACTCCTTACTAATCCTCCTTCCCTTCCTTGCCCTTTTCTTGTCCTTTCTCTCTAGAAATATTTTATTCTTACCTTGTATGTATCTTATCCTTGTATATATTTTTTGTGTTTCGGTATTTCTGGTTCCAGTACCGTTAGGTTCTTTTAATGAAAGTGTCGATCAAATGGAAATCCTAATGTTTCCCCTTAATTGCTGTTCATCAAAGGCTGTAGCAGCTGTGGCCAACATTCATATTCAGATTCATTTTGCTTGCTTTTAAGATCATAGTTAAAGAGTAATTTCATTGTCTGTTCCTAATTTATATTAACTTTCCTTGTTTCAATCATTTGTTTTGGTAAGTAACTGTTAGAGGCATGTCTTCTCTCCCCTTTCCTCCAAATGCCATGGTATAGAGGAGTAAGTAGTTGAAGTTTGAGGTGATCTGTTCCCTAACCCATCCTGTAAATATCAATGCTAACAACAGTGTCTTGTGTTTTTTTTTTTCCTTTTTCTTTTTTTCTTTTTTTTTTTTAATCAATGTGCTTCTTCCTGTGTGAATAATTATGTGTCTAGAAACAGCCATGGAGTGATTTTGCTGTACTGAATGGGGGAAAGATTAATAGTGACATTTGGAAGGCAAGTATATTGTCAGATTTTAGAACCTTTACTACTATTACCCTTGTTTTTTGCATGGCAGTGGCTGGTTTTTTCCCCTTTTATTTCTCCATGAATGTCATTCATAACCTAGGCCGAAGTGACTGGGGGTATTGCTAGGGATGTCTAGCTCACAAACATGCTGCCTTTTCTGATCTTTCCACTTGGAATGGATTCAATCTAAACTAGCAGGGCAACTGCCATGATGTAACAAATAAGATGCCTGCACTGAATGAAATGCAGCTTGAGAAATACATATATTATATATGCATGCCTCTTTTCAACTTCAGCCAGAAATACTATCGCTTCTTTGCAGAGAGGATTTAATTTCCCATTGAGATAAGAAATAACGTGATGGTGTACTTAATACTATTATAATAGTATTAAAACTGTACTAATAGCACTGCCTCTATCTCTAGGACCTCCATGCAGCCACTGTGAACCCAGACCCAAGTCTGAAAGAGTTTGAAGGAGCAACATTACGCTACGCCTCTTTGAAGCTCAGGTACAATGACTTCAGAAGTCTCAGTGGAATGATCAACTCTGTTTTGTGTTGTGCTGTAATTTCCATATGATTTTAAGACTGATTTTGTCTTTTTTTTTTTTTTTTTTT
>VZRV01009655.1:777307-901749 GCA_013398115.1 Falcunculus frontatus | reverse complement strand
TCTTTTTTTTTTTTTTTTTAATGTCACAGAAATGGTCCACAATCTGATGATGATGATTCTTGTAGTATCAACAGTGATCCAGAAGCCAAGGTCTGTATGAAGATCCACAATGGTATAACAATTAGAAATCTAGCAGTTGTAAGCATAAACTTGCAAGGTACAGAATGTCTTCTAACTTTTGAAATTAGGTGTACCTTTCCTCTTGGCACAATGTGGATTGACCATGCAAGACTAACTCCATCAAAAGAATTTGCAGATTTAAAGCTTCATTCAGTTGGGCGAGGAAAGTGTGACTTATTTTAAAATCACATAAGCCAGGAAGTTGGATTTTAGAACTCAAGATTCTACTGTCCAACTGTAATAACTGTCCTCTTGCACAGCTGAGTGTCTGTGTGAGAGAGGGCTCTGTTTTTTATTATGTCTGGATAGCTTTTGGGGGCATTCAGTGACAGAATTTGCTCTTTATTTTCAAGTTCGTCCCTTTTTAAGATACTCTTCCTTTTTTGTGTGTCTGCTTCAGCTCACAGCTACTAGCAAGGAAGTTATGTTTTAGAACAAGAAACTTCATGTTTTAGAATAGAGAATGCAACCTACTTTGAGAATGCAGTTCATAGAGAAAAATTAGACTATTACGTGATGAAGCACCGTAATAAAATCAAAGCTTTTACTGTTGTAATCTAAGGGTTTTGAGGAGAAAGACGCAGCAGAAAGTTTTGCATGCTTGCATATCTATCTCCAGATTTGTCTTGTTGGTAGTTTTGCCTTGTGCTTGCATCCATTATTAAGGGTGTATATGAATCTCTATAATTGGAAATGCAAGTGATTTAAATTAGTGTTTTGGCTGTGCCATACAGCTGCAGCAGCTGACAGGATCAGAAGCTACTTATTTGCAGGAACAATTATGTGTATAACAGAGTTGATAATTTTAATAGCATTAATGATATATTTTAAGAGAGAAAACAGACTGATCAGGGCACTTAATTTTCTTTGTTACCATGATTATTTGGCTTGTGATGTTTAAATCAGATTTAAATAGTTGTACTTTGCTTGGCCTGCTGGTAGTTTAAAAGCAGGGGTTTCAGCTGTGCTCATTACAATGTCAAGCACTAGATGGTGAGCACAAGTAAATGGAGTTGAAAAAGTGAGGAGCATTAGGTTCCAGTCCTGAGAATGATAGAGTTGTTCCTTTCATTATGAGCTTTATGGTATGGAAAGCTTTATAGGGAGGCAGTATTTTGATATGTCTATGACTTTACCAAGTGGTTTGCGCTCAGTATTTTTTGAGCCCTTCCTGCATGGAGGACCATGGCAGTAGTTTTGTGGACAAATAGCTTGTGTTATGATCTCCCTTCCCTGTCTCATTTGCTGTTTAAACTTCAATATTCGTGGAACAGCTGTCCGTGAAATGGGGCAGTGCCAAAATCTTGTTCTCTTTTGTCTATCACAACTAGTTCTGTTTTTCCAGTGCAGGCAAAACTATGCTGATAATGCTTAAATGTGTAATCAAAACTGAGCACTGAAACATTCACCAAAGTGATTGAGAGGAGCAAGACAAAAAATAGAGGAGAAACTAGACATGTTTTTGACTTTTTTAAAATCACTTGAGTCAAAGCACCTTACCTGATTTCTGCCCCGTGCAGATGCTGTGCAGGGGCAGCAGTGACCTCAGCGGGTACGTGTGGTCCTGCAGGTGAAGCTCAGCAGTGCTGACGTTGATGTGCAGCAGGAGAGGCTGAGGGCAGAGCTGTTCAGTGCATCTGCCTCTGCCCCAAGTATGGCCATATGTCACAGGAATGGGAGGTGGTCCAGAAACAGCAGGGAAAATCTTCACCTGTGGAAAATGCTCTAGGATCTTTATTTCTCACATGGATGTGAAGGGGATGGGGTAGGTGGATTCCTTGCTAGTCCATTTCACCCCAAATACTGAGAGACTGAGAGAAGTCTGATACGATTTGAAGCTGATGACTTGGAAAAATCAGTTATTTTTAGCCCTTTAGGCTCTCCCCTGTCATATGATGTGCCTTAACTATCTTTGATTGAAGCTTTCTTTTGTGTGGCAGCAAGCACTGATACTTTTTCTTCATTTCATGATAAGAGAGGGAAGCTTTTTTTAACTCATTAAACTATCTATTGGAAGAATTTGTTAAAATGAACGCTGTTAGAGGTATATTAGAGATCTTAAACTTATTTAAACCAATTCATGACATTGGCCAGTACATTTGTGGAAAAAGCCCCAGGTTCTCTATGGCGTGTTTAACGCTATACTTTAGCAAAGGGAACCGTGCCACCTTGTGGAAAGCTGTAGTAGTTGTCTTCCCGAGTGCCAAGTGCTGCAAAGATTGAAGCACTGCAAAAATGCCTGTTTTGGGAAAAGCATGTAATATAATTCATGTAATTGTTGTAAGAAAAGTGACTTATGCAGCAACACATTCAAGCATTCATAATTGTCAGTAAAGAACAAATATTTCTCTATATATCATGTTCTGAAGATGCAGTTCATAGTTTCTTACCTGTGGTGTCTCGGTCAGGTTGTCTGCAGAAGGTCATAAAGGAGAAATGGAAAGAGGAGAGTTATTAAATCCAGCTTCTTGATTTCAGTAATTTATTTTGGTAGAATTTCTTGAAGAGATGGCTCATTGCGCTTGATGAGGATCCTAATTCTGCATGTGAAACATGCACAACTAGAAATGGGTTTTGAATTGGTGCTTCCCAGGAGACAGATCGTAACCTTCCCAGTTAATTTATAGAGCAATGTGTGCCTTTCTAATTGAGTTTCAAGGAAGGCAAAAGATGCTTTTACCAATCCCAGACTGTAAATTCTTCTGGGTTGTCTTTTTTTTCATTGTTATAAAATACGACATCCCTATGTAAAAACATGGGAAGGTACTAATTTTTTTCCTTATGGCCATACATAGAAATGGAACCTCCTGGGGAACCTGTCATTGTCCCTAGGAATGAATGAAAATTATGAAAAATGGAAAGCACATGTGACTCATTTTCTCTAAAATCTTTTCCGGATTGGCCTGTTTGGCCTGACATTTGGACATGCCTTTATTCTCTCCTTTTCTCTTCAAGCACGGATTTTCAAATTTCCTGTCCACGTTAGTCTGCTTAGCAAAGCTTCACTGTTCCAGCCTCACCATTTTAGAGTAATTTTAGCTATATGACATTATCTAAGAATGGGAAGAATGTATTTAAACCTGTGGAAGTACTAGGCATTTACTCCAAAAGACTGTTTGCTACTTTAGAAACCAGTAAATGCTCTGCATCTCAAAGGAAGAGAATGAGACTATTTCCAAGAGAGAGAGCATCAGGAGATGGTCATAACAGGTATTTACATTTAGTGATTCACCTGTAGGTGAATGAAAACGCAGTTGGAGACATGGAAAGTGAGTTGGTGATGAATTCCAATGGATTGGCTAGACTTTAGAGTTTGACCAGTTGGCCTTTGGCAAGCTGACTTGTGGCTGTTGTGAAAGTGGCCTGTAAATAGCATTAAATAAATTTATGATCAAAATAATTTTACAAAATACTATGTGCCCCCCAAAGATTTAATATCCATATCTTGGGTGCTTTTCTTACTATGGAAGCAGGTATATGTGTTTTGGAGGCATTGTATGTTTGCTTCTTTCTGTTTTTTTCCAGAAGCAAATACCCTGCCTAGACACAGGATCATGTGTAAATAATCACCATGTATCCTTGGGGATGGACATGAATCTGATTTCTGATCCAAGTGAAGACTTAACCTGAGAGGAGCTTTTGCCATGTCCAGCAATTCCAAGAAAGGATTCTTTTCACTGAAAAGAAGTACATAATCTTTCCTTACAGTCAGAGTAGCTTCTAAAATTCTTGGTGCAAGCAGGGCATATTCAGTGTTTCCCAGCAGTCCACCTCAGGCTCCACTGCAGTCTTCTCATGAATTCATGAAATGCTGCAGAAAGCCTCAATTCAATTAATTTCAATTAATTAAATTTGAGGAGTTTATTCCATCTTAAGTCTCTTTACAAAAGTAGATAAAATCTGAAAGAGAAATAGAGTATCTTCAACAGTTTTTCTGCCAAAATTGTATTTTGGCTTGGTTTTTGGATTAGGAATTTGTTTCTTTCAAAACAATCTTTTGTTTTCATTCCCCAGGAAATAGCACTAGAAGAAATCTTGTACCCATACCTTTACTCTCATAAGGGACCACAATATATAATCCCATGTATTAATTTCAAGTTTCTGGTTTTTGTGGGGGGGTTTATCTGCCTTGACTAGGCTTACTGACAAACTGATTCAAGTTTAATCTGCCATTCCACCTTTGCAGCTCCTGGGTTGCAATGGTGAGTGATGGGGATGGCTGTTTCTAAACTGGTTTGTTGTTTCTGAATTTGACTGTTTGCCATGAGCAGCATTAAGGTACCCTCCCATCTCTAGAGATGCTGCAGGTAAATGATGCAGGTGCTTGAAAATGTTCTGCTTCAAAAGCAGATTTAGAAATAGCCAACTAAAGCACTAAAATACATACCCTCAATGATTTTTTTTTAAATAGTTTTTTCATGTTGTTCATTAGACCTTTCAGACAATGTGTTTGCTTGTTCTTTATCTCTGTGAATGATAGTTATTACTATTGACATCTGTTGTGTCATTAGGTAAAAAATGCTAATGTCATGATGTGATGTACATCATGATACAGATTTCCATTTAGAGGATATTTGCTTCCACCTCCTTCCTAAATAGAGTCTTGTTTAATAAAATGTAAAGATGAGTTCAGGGCAGAGGAAGATACAGCATTTTCCCAAATCTCGTGGATTTACTTTACAAAGTCATATACAGTTACAGTATGTTTTTTTGTTATATTATATGTAAAATACAAATATCTGGGATAATGTAGCTTAATTTCTCAAGCCATTCAAGATTATATAATGAGATCCTGCAAAATATTACATGTCTTTCACTCCTAGGAATCCCATATATCTCTGGGATCTAATTAGCTGAGAACCTAACATGCAGGATCAGGACATGAGTGCCTAAACAGTAGGAGGGATGTAGAGGGGAGATTTTAATTGTAGTCTTCCTTAGAAAAACACGTCACAAAGCCATTCCTCATGTGAAAGAGAATGGGAAATGCTTGAAAATTTACCATTAGTTTCCAAGTTCATAATGCAAGAATTACGTCTTGAGTTTGGAGGCATTACCAGGATTTGCTTTATTAAGATACACTGTACAAAAGGTGCAGTGTATGGCCTGTGAGATTTCTGCAGGGTTGGGAAAGAGAAGATAAAATGTAGGAACACCTTTGTTTCAAATCAAAACAAAATCTTCGTGGCCTGTAAAGTTCCAGTATTGACAGTGGCTTTGTCTGCCACAGGTGTGTTGCCCAGGAATTATTGTTGGGGTAGTAAGAACACAGATGCCAAGTGCATTACAGGAGGTTGAATGATGCAGATAGGAGCTGTGTGGGTCATGCTTTGCCCTTGGAACAATTACTGCCTTTGCCGTGAGTACCAGGTTTTGTGGGCAGTTTAGGTGCATGCCAGTGACCACTGTCCTTGTGGGGAGGCAGCTTCCCTGGTTGCTTTGCCTGGCTCAGTCGGGTGAGGCAGCACCGGAGGCAGCCTTGCCTCTGGAATTGCAACTGTGGGACACCCAATGCGTTGTCGTGGCCTCTGAGGCATGGGACACCATTTCCAAAGAAACAGTGCTCTTAAAATTGTAGCTTCTCCACCGGCAAGTGCTGGCTATGTTTGAGAAAATGTGAATATACTTATTTTTAATTCTTTTTTTTTAAATGATGCTGTTTCTTCCAGTGGTGGCAGTTTCTATTGCTTCACTAGGTCAAAGTACCACTGTCATCTTCAGTACTTTTCTTAAGGAGGTGCACAGTCCAGCTTTTCTTGGCTGGAGTCTGTGTACAGCATCTTGCTGTACACAACCATTTAATAAACTGTGGTGGTTCCGTAGAGTACAAAAAAACCCAGGCTGCTGCTCTAAGCAAATTTTTTTTTTATTTTAAGAGTCTTCACTTTTTAATACTTTAACGTTGCTTATTTTTAATAGTTTTTAATCACAATTTATTCATTGTTTTATGGTGCAACACAGTAAACTTTTCGTGGTCCAGCAGTAGTTTGTGTGTGATTGATGAAGGAACCCCCAGGAATGGACAGAAACTGGGAGAAGCAGCAGTTCATCATACTCGTGTGCCACAGGCAAAAAGTTTCTGGGGCCATTCTGCAGACCAATGGATTCTGTCAGCAAGCAGCTCACAGTTTAGCACAGCCTGGGCTGATATTGCTGGCAGACTTCCCTGTCAGCTCACCAGCATCTCTGCTAATACAGTGCAGAGGTAATCACAGCTTGCAACCCGTCGTGTTCCCCACTTGAGACTGACCATTCCACCTCTGAAACAGTCTATGTAGCCTCTGTCAGCTTCAGCTTTAGAATGGCCTGTTGATTGTGAATTGCCTCTTGAATGTCTGTTCATCGTATTATTACAAAATGAACTGACAGATATTTTTGTATTTCTCTTCAATTATTTACATTAGCTTGCCAGTTTAGGGCAGCTCAGTAAAATAGCTTGTACTAGTTTGAAATGTTACAATGTTTACCATTTCCTGGCATAGATTTTCAGTGGAAAAAAAGTGCTGTTTGTATTTATGTGTATATATAAATATGTATATTTATTTATGTTATGTATTGCACATGCACATTTTGAAACTAGTGTGATACAAACTTGGCGAGTTATTTGTCCATTGTGGACTTGCTGAAAGGTACATTTACAGAGGAAGTTCTTTTAAAAATCAATTAAAATGGAACATTGTGTTGAATGACAGAGCAATATTTAGATAGCTCTAGCCAGGATACATATTTATTTTTAGTTCTACTTCTAAATTTCACTTTAAAAAATGAGAAGTTTTCCTTGTCAAAATTTTCTGCATTTCATCCAAGAGAAAAGGGATAATATTTATCTCTTAAGAGATGTAAAAGCATGAGATGTGCCATAAATCATAGTGCTATGTTGCACAGTTATGCATTATTCCATATGCTTGAAGACGATGGCTCCATGGTGCCTCCATCTCCTCCGGGGAGACAGTGTGACAGTAAATGGGTCCTCAAATGTGGGAGGGCCACCTGGGCTCAAGATTTCTGGATTCCGGATTTGTGCTCATTTGAGTATTTTTTGAAAAGTGGGAATCGATCAATAGTGATTTAACTTCGTTGACTTTGGATCCTGTTGTAAACATAACTTCTGCAGAAATCAAATTACTTGCAGTAATATTACTTCTAAAGAGACATGAAATTCTGACTTCAGTGAAGCCGGAACGTTTTTCTCCATTGATTCAGTAAGGTCAAGAGTTCACTTGAAGGTTGGGCGCTCTTCAGGGGTTTTTGTTTGTTTGTGGGTTTTGATGGGGTATTTTTTAAATTTGGATGTCGTGCATATTCCCTTTGAAATTATGCACCACAGTACTAAATAAAGTACTGCTGGTGGCATTAGAACCACTTATATGTCAGCCTGAAGAAGAGCCTACAGTGAAAAAATACAGCATTTAAGGTTAAAGTTAACAAGTGCAGAGCATTAGTTTTAAAGAAATGAATGCACATGCTCTTTATGCTCTGCAAACTCCTGCAGGGATTGTCTCTACTGACAAAGCATATGTGTGTGTTGGCTGAGGTCATGTTTGTGTGTTGCAGGATAGTGAAATCTGCTCGAGTTATCCTAACAGTTCAGTTATCCTTTACTAGTTCCTAGTGAAAAATATTACTTCCTGCTCTTAAATGAGGAAGCACGGGTTTTATTTCACTGTTTAAAAATGAAGCCCAAACCACCCTTAGCTCAAAGCAAAGTGCATAAACCCATCCCTTTAGCATCTGAAGTTGAGCTATCTGTAAAATATCTAAAGTGAAAACCTGTTCTTGCTGAGAAGACTGGTTAAAAGAGTAAGGTGATTTTAATTTCTTTTTCAGAAGGGGGTGTTAGTAGAGAATAGTAGTGTCCATTCTATTTTTTGCTCAGATGATTAGATTTTCACTTGATTCAGAAATACAATAATGAAATTTAAAATTCTTAAACCAGCACAATGTTACTGCAGCAGTTTCTTGCCTTGATAGAGCAGATTTGACCTCTGGCTGTAAGCTGGGGGAACCACTGAGACAGAAGTATTAAGCTCAAAGCAAGAGAGGGACTTCTGTCATCCTACACGTTGAAGTCTGCAGGTCTGGAAAAAATGAGACTGTAGTGGCTTTGGAGAATGAGTAAGGGACTGTGAGAGCAGAAAATTTAATATTGACCTCCTCTAAAGAAGTAATTTATTATAAATGTTATTTTACAGTATTTGTAAAGCCCCCATATTTAATTCTATGAAAGTTTAGTTTATAATCATCTGCCTGAAATAGCATTAGTGATTTCTGAATTCTGTTGTGACCTGAATATTTCTGTTCTTATTTTTCTATTTCATGTGTGTTTTCAGTAATTTAAGTATTACAAGATGAACTGCAACAGGAAGCTGGAAATGTTGAAAAGTCTTATTAGTATGTTTTTGATTATGCATTTTGAATTTTTTGTAGCTAAGAACTTTTATGTGACATCTGTCAGTATTTCTTTGAGAAAGTAGATGCACTGCATCTCTTCATGTCAATTAAATCAAAGTGCTTGTTCATTAATTGCATAAGTTCTTTTTATTCTCTTATTAGTCTGTCTTTGATCTTTTCCAGTATTTTCTTCTGGAATCAATGTAATCTTTCTTGCTTTGTAGTAGACAAATATACTGGAACATACTTCTTTCTCAGAATAGAAAGATAATATGTTATGATACTTGATCTTCCAAAGCATAAAACAGTACAATAGGTTTTTTTATTTTCAAACTGTCAGAGAAAATGCAAGTGAAATTTTGAAGATTGTGTTGGCTGCATAATAAATGGTTAATTACGTGACCTACATGCTGTGTCTCAGGCACAAGATTGCTCAGTGGTCTGTGATAAAAGGCCTTATTAAATATTGTAGTGATTTACGTATGTCTGCAGGCAGATATAACCTTTAAAAAGGAAAAATATAAAAAGAAACAAAGGGAAACTGCTCAAAACCAAGTCCCAAGTCCTGTGGGCTTGGAAGTAGAGAAGAAATAAGTAGCACAGATTCAAAGCATCAAGGCAAACATACTCTTAATACAGATGTGTTCATAGTGGCTGCCAACAGCTGTGTAATATGAAAAGCAGTCTGTCCATGCTTTTGTAATGTACATTAGTTTGTTGTTCTCAAACTGATGTTCTAATTAATTTTCACCCTATAGTGGGATCTTTTCTGCCCGTGCCTTTACGATCCATCCAGTCTCCAATACTACTCTGCTATCAGTCATGTGCACTTGGTCTCTTGTCATCTTTTTAGCAGGGGATTGTATTTGCTTTGTTTTTCTCTCTTATTTTATTTTTATTTTCTTTAATGCTGCATGCTTAGCACTGCAAGAGCCAGCAGCTACAGTGTGCATTTGCTTATGGGCAGAACTTTGTCATGGTTCTTTGTCCCTGCCAAAGCTCCTTCCAGAGTTCCTCTTGGAAAAGCTGCTGCAGAGCAGAACTCTGCCCTGTGGTGAAGGGTTTGCAATGCCAAAGAGCAAAAGTGTGATCCGCAGTTTGTTCATTTCTTCAGTCCTGAAGTTCCCCAGCTTTAGACAATGTTTTGGATCAGAACTGCGCTGCAAGAGAGGTTTACAGCTCTATACAGAGTTCAGATGACAGCGTTTATGAGTTTGGTTCTTAGGTTACAGATCATTAACCCTGGAACATTAATTGGATTTGCAACTGTGTGAACATAGGTTCCCCCCAAGCAGCAATGCCTGTGTTTTCATTTTTGTTCACCTATCTTTTCCTGGGGTAGTTTGTGGTAAGGTGGTTTTTTTTCCTCTGTGCAATTTCTTTGCACAATGTCCTGTGTAGCCAGGCGGGAAATGTGAAGTCTCTAGCCAAGACAAAAATACAAGATTCTTGACATACTGTGATTTATGCGACATTTTTTCATTCACTTCTCTCAGCCACTCAGTGTTTACAGTAGTATCTTTGATCTTCCCAGTCCCAAACAGCAGTGCTCCAAACACAGTATATAATTCCTAAGCACCTTTCATCTGGCTGTATTTATCTACTTCTTTTGTTTTTCTTCAAACCTGTTTTTTCTGACAGCTCTTGAAAAGAGTCTGGGGGCAAGCAGACAGCCTGACCAGGCACAGAACATCTTCTCTAAGAGAGAAAAGTTAGCTAGACTACTGTAAGCCAAAAATTGGCATTGGGATTACTTTGAAATTATGACAGGCCAATAATTACTAATTGACACTAATTATCTGTGATCCTCGAGTGGAGGTGCTTAACAAACTGGCATTGCCAGGAATGATGATTTTACTGAGCTCATAGACTCTTAATGAAGAAGGGCTGTTTCTCTGGTTTTTAGCTTAGCTTGGTTTGCCTCTAGGTGTTATTTCCAGAAGAAAAGAGAGTACATTAGCAAAGCTCTTTCAGGTCAAGGGAAGTACTTTGTCTCTTGACTTGTCAGTATCACTGGCGGGAGGCAGGAACCACAATGCTGTGTTAATGTGTTAGACTACTAAGCAATTCTGCTGTCACACCTAACTCAGCCAGCCATGCTCTAAAAATTAGGTCGTATCTGACTGAAGACACTAGGTGGTTGGTTTCTGCTGGGTTTTGTGCTCATTTGTTTTAAAGAGAAGAGAACCTCTAAGTCAAATAATGAAGGAGGAAAAAAGCAACCAACAATAAAACATGAAGTGGATCTCTTATAATCCAGCTGCTGGCAATATGCAGGGAAGACAGACATGGAGGGATGCATGCTCAGACTTCCACCTCTCTCCCACTCCACAGGTGTGTGTTTATATAGTTCTGTTATACTGATGCTGAGTGGACCCTGGTGTGTGTCACCTGTTACTGGGTCCTCCTATTTTCTAGTTCTGAAAATCTACGTGAAGGTCAGCCATGACTGCTGAGTCACATCAGTGTATGTATTCAGTTAACTACAAAATACAAAGTTTTTTGGGCTTTAGGTGTATTTTGAGCAAAAGAAAGTTGTTTATATATATATACTCAGGTACATGCATTGTCTTGTGAATAGAGTGTTGAGTCTTTTGGGGTTTATTGAGAGGTTTTTGTTTGTAGTGAGTCTTTAGGAAAATGGTTTGTTTTCATGAAGCTGTTCTGAAGCATTTTGTTTGGGTTATGGTAAGGGCTTCTTGTGAAAGAGACAAAGAAAAACTTGTCAGGTGCCAGAAGCCAAGGACTTTCTCATGTCTACCTCACTTGAAAGCACCGAGAGGGAATAGAAGCAGGGAAGGAATCCAGGTCCTTCACATGGAGGGTCAGTATGTGGGGTAGATAGGACTATTGCATTCTGTATTGTTTTAACAGTGGGCTGAATAAATACAGTGGATGCTGCCACTGGAGAATTGGAAACATAGAATTAAAAAAGACCCGGAAAAAAATGGCAAAACAGTTCACCATCTTTACTAGTAAGAGATTTGCGTGCTGTCAAGTTGAACTGGTAGTCTTTCATCATTTTTTGGCCTTCTTAATATATACCCTGTTCAGTGCAAAGGCTGTATAGGTTGGCTGGGCCTCTGAGCAATCTGGTCTGGTGAAAGGTGTCCCTGCCCACAGCATGAGGATTGGAACTAGATAATCTTTAAGATCTGTTTCAACCCAAAGCATTCTGTGATTCCATATTTATCCTTGTGTTCAGAGAGCAGCTAACAAATTGCAGATGTGGTTGAGATGTGAAGAGCAACAAGGAAACAGTATGCTTATTGTATATATTTAGTTCTTCACCTCTCTTACAATTTAGAAAATGTTTCTCTATGCTAGTATTCTGCCATTCAATTTAATATTTAAATACTGTTAAAAAAACCCTTTTCTTCTGGTACAGTAAAAATCAGTATTTTTAAAGCTTGCAAAGATAAATATTTAATACCCCAGTGGGTATAGCAGCACTTTTAGCAAGATTCATGAGCATCTGATGTGCCTGAAACAATTCTGCAATCTTAAGATTAGACCACCTTAATAATTGCTTAAAAATGGTTTTTTTAGTATCTTGTATAGCCCTGAAGTGAAGAACACCCCTGAGTATTGACCCCTCCTTTGTCTCCTCTTTCACTTTCTCCTTCATGGCCCTTTAGAATTTAAAGTCAGCATTTCTGTGGGTTTCCAGCAGAGCTGGCTCAGGAAGCAATAGCGTGGGAGAATTTGCATTTTGATTCCCTTGTTTGCAAAGAAAAAAAAAAGAAAAAAAAAATCCACAAAAAAGCTGGAGGCATGAAAGGCTTTAATTTTTTTACCTACACTCACTAAAGGGTTTTACACAATTGCAGAGTGTATTTGCTGTCTGATACCTGAGATGAGATGCATGGTTAGTGACTCGTTGGAGTGAGTAGCAGAGGTACAGGAGGCCATTCACAAATTATATTTTCTTTTACTTATCTTTGAGCATAAGCCCATCTACAAAGCCTTAATTTCTTTCCCCTTCTAGATGGAGATCTTTAACCTTAACTGCCTCATTGCTGTTGTATGACAGATATCTCTTGGTTTCTTTTTAGTGCTTTGCTGTGCGATCTCTGGGCTGGGTAGAAATGGCAGAAGAAGATCTGGCTCCTGGAAAGAGCAGTGTTGCTGTGAACAATTGCATCAGACAACTCTCTTACTGTAAAAATGACATCAGAGACACTGTTGGCATTTGGGGAGAGGTAAGAACAGAGTGAACTTCTCCTCTTGGAACATCTCTCTTGTGTCATAAAACATCTCAAAGGAACAATTCTGTAGACAAATGTGTCCGTGTTCTCTATTTGGGATTTCAGTAGCTCAGCCTGGCATTGCCCAATATATAAAAGAGTTCAGGGAAAATGTTGATGTTTTTGTTCCAGACTGCTCAGGACAGCAGATGCCACGGAGATGTTACATCTCTTTCATGTTACATCTGTGCTAGCATACACCTGTACAATGGCAGTGTTGGGGAGACACAAACCAAGCTGTTGAAATTCAGTATGAGTCTTCCTCCTGACCAGAGGCTTGAAAGTGATGCTTTGTAACAGCATTTTGAAAGGTTTCACAATGACAAAGGGCTTTAAGGAAACCCACACTGGCATGGCTTGTGGTTCTGAAATGTACAAGAAGATTGGAACTGATGGACAGATGGCTTATCTTAGGATGATTATTTTATCAGTGTTTCAGAAGGAAATTAATTACATATCATCAGTCTGTCTGTTGGCTCCTCTCCAATAACTCTTGAATCTGTGCACCAGTGTCATCCAGTTTTGAAGGCCACCAGATTACCACGCACTGGGGGAAAAAGAGAGAGCCCAGCTTTCCTCTTTCTGGTTTGCTGAAGTGTCAGTGTGCCTTCATCAATTGAACCGCAGTTGCTCTGTGCTTCTTTCTGAGTTGACAGCTAAGAGAGGATAACGCTGTGGGAACTTTGGGAAAACTGAAGGGAGCTTTAGGTTTTGTGGTGTGGAAGATAGGTGTGCTGGGGACAGATGAAGTGGAAGATGTTGAGGGGTCAGTAGATGAAAAGGTAGGACGTGCAGAGGGCATAGGAGACAAAACCACAGTAAAACATCTTTGTTATTTGATCGTTCATGGAACAACTTAAATTTCTGCCAAATCTTATTGTCTACCTCTCTCCTGACAGAGTTTCAGAAGGGTTGCGCTAATGTGGATTTGCCACACAGTATCTGAATACAAGAGTGACAAAAGAGTGAATGTTGTAACTTTCCCTTGTGTGATCCAAGAGAAATGGCACTGCCAAACATAAAAGAAGTCAAGAGAAAGACTTGTCTACATTTCAGTAAAAATTTCAGGAAAAATAACATTCAGTCTCCCAAGTTATTGTTGCAGTTTTTGGCTCGAGTTCACTGTCTTGTCTATGACCACAGCAATGCTGAGACACTACAGGGGAGCAACTGGGAGAAAGTGCCCTTAAAAATTAAAATTATGTTTAAAGGAACACGTTTATAGTGTTCTCTCTATTTAAAATAATTTCAGAAGTAGTTATATGTATGAAATATATATTGCACATATAAATGAACAAAATAATATCATTTTCCTTTTTGTTACACCTGGGAACAGTTTTATTTAGATAATATAGCTGAACAAGCAATTAGAGATGTGTCAGTCATGGACTTTGAACTTACTGGTGACCCTAGGAGAGGAAAAACCCCAATATCTTTACATGTGTGTAATCTCATCCATTTTTCAGATGGCAGCACTTAGGTCAACTTGAAATATATTGTTTACTTTGAACTCACATGATTAGTTTTGTTTTAGGAGTTAATGTTCACATTTTTTTCTATTTCTCTCTGTCGATTCCCTTGTTCTTTGTTGGAAACCCTTGCAGTTTTTCAAGCCAAGCTGGTGAAAAGTTTTGGTCCTCTTGAATGGATGTTTAAATTAAGAGTGCTATTCATTAAAATATATGTATGTATAAAGTCAGCCTGACTAAACAATAGAGACACTGTGCTTGAATAGATGGCTCATGAAGTAAATTATCTTCCTGATTTTAAGAGTTCATTACATCCAACCACATTTTCCTGCCTGCAGTGTAGGGCTTCAAGAGTGATTATGAGAGACATGTTTTAGAGAGGAATCTGAAGAAATTGTACTCCATCACTGGCGTATTAGATGGAGCAATTATAGCAGGAATCTATTATGAAGCTGGATGACTGCATGTAGGGGTTTTAAGATTGCCTGAAGATTTACTTTAGCTAGAATGTAACAAAAGTGAAATTCGGGTTAGGACTAGCCCCAAGTTTTCTTTATTATTTAAAAAACTGCAAAACAGACCACAAAAACTCCCACATCCTGGGTAAAATCCTGACCCTGCAGAAGATCTGTTAGTGGCTTTAATGTGGGATTTCACGCCCTTTGCTCCAAAAGAAGTTACCTATAAATTTTGAATTTCTACTGGTCTGTAAAACCTAAAAAGAAAAACGCTAGTCATCTGTTTGTGTTACTCTTTTGCCATGAATTACATTTCTGTACATTACAATATCACTTACATGAAAAAGATATGTTCTTGTCATTGGCCTCTATACTGCAGCCTGTAACACTTCCAGAAAAACTGCCGGGATTGAGCCACTCTTTCCTTTATTCACTTTCCCTGCACGGCTCTTCCCCTTCCTCATCTCGAGCCCTCAGATCTCTGCAGCTCTTCAGCAGTCTGAGACATTAAAGCCTATGTTCAAGCTCCTAGTCTGTCTAAATTTCTTTTTGACCTATGCAGTGACCTATGCTATTTTCATCTCTAAAATAGCTTTTGTATAGTAAGGCAACAAAATTTAGCAAAATATATTGCTTCTGGCTGCAGACAAGTGATCCCCCTGAGCATTGCAAGGATAATTTCCTGTGACTTATGTTGCTTATCTGCCCATTCTCCAATTTTTTTCCAGCTAATTTGGATTCAGTTTTGTTACTCTAATCCCAGTGTATTTTGCATGATGAACAGATTTTACCTTCCTGTAATAATTTCCTTCTGGAACAAATATATAAGTAGAAAATGGGCCCAGAAAGCAATTTTTGTGGGACTTGGTAGCACTCTTCCCAAAATTTGTTTACTGCTTCTAACCTCCAAGCAAATTTCTCCCTCTTTTTCTTTGTGATTTTTCTTTTTCTGTCTGCCACTAACAGCTCAGTGCTGGTGATTTGCCCCATTTTTTTGCATGACTATCGCAGCTACATCTGTTTCTGCTTCTCTAGGAGCAGCCTATATATCCAACCTTGCATCTCGGCCACAGATGTGCTTTTTCCATCAGGCAAAATAGGCTTGTGTTGGCTTTGCACATACCAGGTGTCACCTATCCCTCCCACATCCCTCCTAGTACTTGCATTGCCAGCTTTATGTCACAGCTTCCCTTTGAATCCCTGTTAGGAGATCTGGGGTTGGGAGAGGAGATGAGCAGCGCCTGCCCCTTGCTGCCTTGCCTACAAACAGTGGCAGAAAGCCCTCACAGAGTGACATGAACATATTTCTCCCACAGACACAAAATTAGACATCATTAAGACTTGAGCCACTGTAACCAAGCAGGAAGAGGGTTTCTGTGTCACTGAGGTGAAGAAAAAGGTCAGTTTTGAAACTGAAATTAGTTGGTAGGGATTCAGACCCTTTCCATTCTTTCTGTTCATGTATAGATTCTGGCACAAAAGAGAGGAAACAAATTACTCTATATTTAGCTGATAGCTTCCACCTTCTGATTGGCAGGAGCTTGTCTTACTGCTCAGCAATAGTTCCAGGATCATTTCCATGGGATTTTGTGGTCTGCAGAGTAGGTGTACGGCCTCCAAGAAGAGGGATATTACATGTGATAGAAGAGGCAGCAGACCTATTACAAATGCTATCAAGAGGAGGAAGATTAGCATTTGTGAATTAGCATCAAAAGGAAAATTGTCTCTAAATTTGTTTCCTGTAAGAGAAAAAAGCATTATCCTTGTTCTTACATGCGAGAAGAACTGGGGAGAAGTCCTGGCTCCAGGATTCTGCAGTCACTAGCACAATTCACATTCAGGTCTTAATGCTAGGTTTTCCCCTTTAATCTTTCTTCAAAGGGTATTCTATAAATCCTTTGACATGTACAAATTGCTGTCTGTTCCCATAATACATTGGTTAAAGTTTATGGAAACAAAACACTTTGAAGGAAGGAGCTCTGCCTCAAAAGTACAGGTTTTGATTATAAGGTTTTACTAATAAGACAGACCACGACTTTTCATGTATTTGGAAGAATTTACTGAAAAAAAGATAAACACAATTTGTTGAGTAACTCAGTAGTTTGGGTCTGAATGAGCTGCATTTAAAAGACATCAAAGATTTTTGTGGTTGGGATTGTTTAAAAATATAGTAGCAAGATAACATCTTAGATCTTTTTCACACCAGAAGTATATGAATTTTTTTTCATTTGCTCTTGGAACAAACCAAAACTTTGACTCAAAGATGGAGCTAGTCTGAACAGCACAGACATGACACCTTGAGCCCAGCCAGTTTAAGGGGGTGATGTACTGTGTAATTGTACTTTGTCTGGAATTGCAGGGCAAAGACATGTACCTTATACTGGAAAATGACATGCTGAACCTGATTGATCCCATGGACCGCACAGTTCTGCACTCGCAGCCCATTGTGAGCATCAGAGTCTGGGGCGTGGGGCGTGACAATGGTCGGTGAGTGTTCACTCTCCTTGTCTGTTTTGACTTGGTGCTGTTTCAGTCTACTAATACATAGTACAGGTAATTCTGTCCCAGGGGCCATGGGAAGGTGGGTAAATTCTTCTTTTTCTCTCTGGTGTTACTTTTTAACATACTTTTTTTTCATGGTGTATCACTTATATGCCATTTTGTTAAACCTGCATTGAACAAGCCTTTCAGATTAATTCAGTCAGGTGCATAAGACTGCAGGCGTAACATTGATCTGTTTCAGATATATGTAGTACTTTTTGGTGTAAAAGCATGTTTTCAAATATGTCTCATAGTATGTTTCTCCTGGCTCTGTGAAAGCATGCCTTCCTGCTGGTCCAAGTTAAATGTACTGCCAATGCTCTGACTCTGTGTGTTTCTACTTTCTTGAGATATTTGATATGATGGAGAAAAAAGTTGGATTGAGGGAAGAGTAATGGGTTTAAGCCATTACTATTACTTCTAGTTCTTGATGTAAGAAAATCCCCAAGGGTGTTGCAGAAAACTAAGGTTTGTCCTTGAAATGTGCCTGCCTGGGAGCTGAAGTTCTTCCTTGCGGTTGGGAGCAACCAGGAGTGTGTGCTAAAGGCCTTCCTCCCCTGGAAGCAGTCTTTCCTTAGGTTTCCTTCCTGGCTGATCTTTTGGTAGCATTCTTGTTGTCATGTAACATTGCTGTAGAAACAGGGTTGTGAAAGCGACTTATTTGGAGCAGGGCAATGAGCTGTCTCCGTGTCTGATCAGGCATTTGGATGTAGCAAAAACATTGCCATTCACATCGAGAAAGTCCAGGATCTTAGTACCCATCCTGACACAGGGATAGTAAGGATTGAGTAACACTAGCAAGCTTCTGCTTTTTGTGTCCATGTTTGATAATGGTCAGGTAAGTCCTGCCTGACTGATACTGGCTGTGATGGAGTAACCACATCAGTGGACAAGGGAAGGGTTGCAGATGTCATTTATCTGGACTTCTAAAAGGCCTTTGACACAGTCCCCCACTACATTCTTGTTTCTAAATTGGAGAGAGATGGATTTGATGAGTGGACTGTTAGATGGATATGAAACTGGTTGGATAGTTGCATCCAGAGGGTAGTGGTCAATAGTTCAGAGTCCAAATGAACATCAGTGACAAGTGGTGGCCCTCAGGGGGTCTGTATTGGGACCAGTGTTATTTAATATCTTCATTATGACATAGATGAAGGTATCAAATACACCCTCAGCAAATTTGCTTATGACACCAAGTTGAGTGGTGCAGTTGACACTCCTGAAAGATGAGATGCCATCCAAAGGGACCTAGACAGGCTCAAGAAGTGGACACCTGGAAATCTCACAAGGTTTAACAAAACTGAGTACAGGGTGCTACATCTGGATCAGCACAACCCCCGGTATCAACACAGGCTGGGGGATGAACAGATCCAGAGCTGCCCTGCTGAGAGGGACTTGGGGGTGCTGGTGGGTGAGAGGCTGGACATGACCCAGCCATGTGCACTCACAGCTCAGAAAGCCACACGTGTCCTGGGCTGCATCCAGAGCTCCGTGGGCAGCAGGGCCAGGGAGGGGATTCTGCCCCTCTGCTCTGCTCTGGTGAGACCCCACCTGAAACACTGCATCCAGCTCTGGGGTCCTCAGCACAGGAAGGACATGGACCTGTTGGAGTGAGCTCAGAGGAGGCCACCAAGTTGATCAGAGGGATGGGACACCTCTTGTACGAGGAAAGGCTGAGAGAACTGGGATTGTTCAGCCTGGAAAAGAGAAGGCTTAAGAGTGACCTAATTGTGACCTTTCAGTATCTGAAGGGAACTTACAGGAAAGATGGGGTGAGACAATTTACAAGAGCATGTAGTGACAGGTCAAGGGGGAATGGTTTCAAACTGAAAAAGAGTAGGTTTAGATTACATCTCAGGAAGAAATTCCTTACTGTGAGGGTGGTGAGGCACTGGAACAGGTTGCCCAGAGAAGTGGATGCCCCATCCCTGGAAGGGTTCAAGGCCAGGCTGGATGGAGCTCTGAGCAACCTGGTCTAGTGAAAGGTGTCCCTGCCCATGGCAGGGGAGTTGGAACTAGATGATCTTTGGCTTGGGTTGGAAATGACCTCATTCTGTGATTGTCAAGATATTTGCAATAGTAGGGGTTTGGGGGTTTTTGTCTCTAATTTTTGATAGGAAATGTAATTTCAAATCTGAAAAATCTTTCCCAGTAAAAGATTTTCAAGGTAAAAAACAATTTTTATCTTCCTCAAAGTTTCTGATTATCAATGGATAAATTTCCAAAAGGAAAGGTGACTAATTTTTTAGGTGACTAAAGGTTTCTAATTTTTTTACTTTTAGAAATGACTGATGATTGAGTGGGCGTGGGTTAACTGTTTTTCACCTTCATTGGTACAGATTTTTGAGAGATCTAAAAGAGACAAATCCAGTTTGAAATGCTGGGAAGTTAAAAGGTTCTAACATGTAATGAATAAACCATTAGAGTGCTTTGTTTGCATTAGAAAATGGGTGCATTACACATTTCCTTGCAAGTCAGTTTTGGTAGTACCTTGCTTCGGTCAGAAAATAAATAGAGCATTTTAAGGGGCACCCAAATGTGATGCAGCTTTACCGAGTAAAGGATGCCAGCTTTGATTTTCATTAATTTTTCTTAAAGCATTTACAGTTCCTTTCCCAAATAGTTATATTTCTCTGTAAAATAAAATCATTCCATTATGTTTTTTGTAAAATAAGATAATGAATCCTATTTCTTCAGGCTGGGTACCTGCTTTTCCTAAAGACAGAACCAGTCATGGATGTTTTTAGGAAACATTTAAGAGAAATGTACCTTTTGCAAACATGTGGAACCAATGATGTTGTATGCTTTTGACCCCCTCTGGGGGCGGGAGGCAATAGCAGACTCTCCTAGACAAATATAAGCCCTATAAATAGGGCAGGATTTGTTGGGAAAGGCCGTGTATGTGTACAGGTCGTTCTGTCTGCTCTGACCTACGGATCTGCTGTGGTATGCCACAGCATTTACCAAAAGCTTCTCCCAAGACCTAGGAAATCTCTGATCCCACTCCCGCCCATTTTCATGCCATATCTGGGGGCCAAAGATGAATTCCAGTTCTCCTAAGACTTCTGCAGAAACTCATGTCTCTATTAAGAAAAAAAATGTTTAGTTGTGGAATATGTAGGAGAAGTACAGGTCCAATTTTTAAAATACGAGCAACAAGAACCCCTCAAACCCAGTTCTTTCTTTTGGTCATAGAAAGTAGCAGCTTTTTCAACTGTTTTCCTGAAAGGAGGTTTTATATGTGACGTTGACAATACAGAGAAACTGGCAGAGGAAATAAAATAATTTTTTCTCGTGTTTCTACTGTCAGTAGCGGGAGTGGGCCTTTCTGTATTCAAGGTGAACACCTCTTGTTTCTAGAGACCATGACTTTTCTTGACTGGTTGCTGTAAGGAACAGCAAGAAATAGTCTATTAAAATTTAATGTATGTTGTGTTTAGGTATTAAACACAAAGTCAAAACCAGCTTTAATATTTCATTTGCTGGTGCACAAATGTTCTTAGCCACTTTTATTGGAATTTGGGGTTTTTTCATCATAAGAAATTTTATTTCAGAACTTTCCGATTCATAGTAGTTTGTAAGAATTTTGATAGGTGCTTCTACAGAAATTTTGTGTCTAGAATGACTTTCAGGACTGGACCCCATTCTTTTTGAAATTTAATTTGTTTAATGTTTTATTGACATGTTTTAAAAAATAAGATTGTAGGAAGAGCAGTGTAGCTGTTATTTGTAAGTAAACTCAGACTGCATGTGATGTTAAATAGCAGAAGATCAAAGCAAAAAGCAGAACAAACTTATGACTGCATCATCAGATGTACAATCTGGTTTGGGCATAGGGATGTTCAATGTAGGAGACGTGCTTTGAGGGGTAGCATAAAAGATGTAGCTTTTGCTGAAGAAGCACTAACACACAAGAAAAAAGCATTTGGTGACAGGAGAACACAAGCTGAGAAAACCATATTGTTGAACTGGAAATTGCAGTGCAACTCTTCTCATATATACATTAGCACACCGCCCTTGTGTTCATCCTGGTAAAATCACATGTTGCTACTGAGGTGAGAAATACCAAAGCCATTCACTGACTGCAAAAGCAACTTTCCCTGACTATGAGTTTGCCATCACCAGAAAAAAAGTGAGGGGATCACATTGCTGCTTCGGTGGATTAAGTGTTCACGAAGTTGATGAAATCCCAGTTTCTGGTAAGAAATTCTTCCAGAAGTTGTTGCACATGAATTTTGTTAATTAGCTATATCTTCTAGTGCAAGAACCTGTGTAATAAAACATACTAGATTTGTTGTGAGAGGTAGTATTTCAATTTTAAAATATTGTAGAAATATATATTTCTCTGTATTTTGATCTATTTGAACCCCAAAATTGTCTGCAGGCCCTCCTTTTAAACTCTTTTGCTTGTACTAATTTATTTGGGTGGTTTCTGCTTTGGAAGATGAAGAGATTTTCTAATGACACATGAGCAGATGATTTCCTAAGCTCTGCCATAATGAAAGATGGATGAAATACAGAGATCTGCTGATGAAAGTTTAATCTGAGGATGTGGTTGCTAACTCACCTCAGGCAAAAGGATCTTCTAGGAGACTGTAATCTCTGTCTCCATACGTTACATTATGATTCTGACCTTTGGAGTTTCTTATTTAACAATCCTGGGGTAAGCAAAGGCTTCCTCATTTGGTTAATTTGGGTTGTGTGGTGATTTTATTTCATCCCTTGTTTTCAATTGATCAATCAGTAAAATATGTTTGATTTTTAAAGAGCTGGAGTGCCTTCATAAAATCATGAACAAAAGCAGATTCCCAAAAATTGGTGGGTATGCATGTATATATGTGTACACTGAACTCCTATGTGTGACATGTATTTATGGGCATTAAAGGAAAATAAATGTACTGTATGTGTGCAACCCTTTGGCAGACATGGTTTCTTAGGTGATACCTTGTGATTTTTAGAAGTAAAAATCACTGTTCTTTGTACAGTCTTCCTCTCCTACTGTACTCAAACAGTCATGATGATTCATTTGGAATTATTTGTAAATAAGAACAGTCCTTGCAGTTGCATAAATAGTTTGATTTCAAGATCAGTAAGGTCACTGTCACATGGAGGTGTCAGAGGTATATCAGTGAAAAATTGTCAGTGCTGTGTTTGCTTCTTAACAAGCCATAAATGCCATGTTTTTTCCTCGTTGTAAAAAGCATGTTTACAGCCTCAGCCTAGTGAGGCTATAAAAGGGCCATTTTTTTCACTTGCAAGCTGCACGACTGTACATTAATCATTCTGCAGGTTGGGTTTTGTCTCCTCCTGGACTGCTGGTGTATGCCCTTTGCTTTCTGAGCAACTCACTAACAAGGAAGGGAGCAAAGGCAATGGCCCATCGGTTTTGTAAATGAGATTCCGTTTGCACATTTCCCTGAATCCTCCTTTATCTTCATTGCTCTTCCACCAGTCCAAAGCCCACCTCAAGTTTTAAAAAATCCACAGGACTTGATTGCCTGAAAGATCACAGTTTCTACTCTCCTGGTGACTTCATACAACAGCAGTATATCCAGCTGAAATATTCTGTGGTTAGCTGGCAAGGAGGGCTGCTGGTGAATTCAGGAGTCAGCTTTGATGGGACTGAATATGGAACTGGATGGGGTAGGCACCTGGTATGTTGGACATAACATATAGCATGTGTCTATTCATCCACTAGCTTTGTCACCACATAGAGCAGGTTTGTTTTCGATGTATAGTGTGTTTTCCTGACAGGTGGAGGAGGGAGCCTGGTTGCTTTTGGTTCTTAAGTGAAGGGAGAGGCATATTCTCTGATATTAGGGTTTTCTGACCACAGACACTCGGGATGATGTGAATGTATTGTGCTCCTTCCTCTGCCCTAATAATGCTCATTTTATCAGGTGGGGATGGTGGGGATCCCTTCATCTGTGTGGATGTCCGTTGTCCTGCTTCTCTGAACTGCTGCTGTTTTTCTGCTGCCTAGACATAGGAATAAAATTAAGCTGAGATTCAAAAAGGAGAGAAAGGCAGACAGAGCCTTGAAGAAAGTAAAACAATGGATGCACCAAAGATGAGGCTCAAGCTGCCTCAGAAAGGGAGAGCAGACAACTAAATGAATAGATGCCCCGGGTCAGATGGACGTAATCCTCTAAGCCTGAAAGAGAAGAAAGTCGTAATAACAGTAGGAATTATCTGAGCTCTGTTATCTTGGGGGTTTTTAGGACAAGAGAAAACTATTGGGGTGATATAAGTGAGAAAAATGGGACAAATCTGTGGAAAATGAGGAAGAAATGATGTAAAATTATGGTTCAAGTTCCTCAGAATATGAGGAATTAAAAATAGTATGCTGTCTTGCTTTTTCCACAGTTAACAAAAATGTCCGGGTTTCAGAGGTGTTTAACACCTGTGCTGTCTGTCCACTGACTTCAGTAGGATCTCTGCACATTGTGTCTTTGAAAATCAAGTGTCTAAATTCAGATCTAGGAGCCTTTCTCTAGACATCTAGAACTGGAAAATTTCAATTGAGCACTAGTGCTACAGCAGGTTAAATATTTTCTTTTTAGTTTTGAGTGTGTGTCCAACTAAGAGGGGTAAGGACATGTCTGACTGAAAACTGCTTTGTTAGAGGATAGAAAAGGGGTGAGTGGGGAGTGTGGAAGTTGTGGTGCAAGTCGACTGCCCATCTGATGTCATTCTGTATTTAATAGCTGAGACTGTACTTACAGGTATTACCTGGCTTGAGCTCCAGTGCGTGTCTCTTCCATGGACATAAGACTTTAGGAGAGAAACCTGTCCTTAATTAGACAAAAGCTAAAACAAATCAAGACAATAAATACCATTTTCGTGTGTTTGGGTTATCCTTTTTTGTCTGTAATTTATCATTCATCTTTTCTGAAAATATTTTGTGTAGAAGCAACACAATGGGCTTCAGTGATGCATTGTGGCTTCTAGCTGCATCATTCAGGGAGGTTTTTAAGGTTTTTTGGATTGCCTTCCCTTTGAGGTGATGATTGAATGTGCTCTGAGTCTTCAATTCTATGAGAGAAGCTTATCAAACTGCACAAGATAATGAATAATAAACTTTCTCTTCTGCATTAGCAACATTGTCAAGAAAAGCAGAAAATAAAATAAATTAAAACTGAAATGGCGTTCACACCTGCTCTTCTGAAAAGATAACACCTCTCAAAGAATGTGTAATTTCAGCTGAGCTCTTCAATCTCTGAAACACCATTAATCAATATTGCCTATTCCCTTTGGTCCCCGTAACCTTGGAATAAGGACAAAACATACAGTAAGGAATCACATAAATAGGGCATAGGTGAAGGATTACACTGGAGGAAAAGGATTTTACTGGCTTTTCTGACCTCTCTTCTTAGATGGGTTTTTACAGTTATGTTTTGCTTTTTCTTCTTCCCTAAGCCAGCTGCACTTGAAGATTCTTTTCTCTACGTTTTGGTAGCATTTTCCCTTCTCACTAAGAAATAGTTTAGGTGGTTATTGATGCAAAGCGTCCCGTTTATATCCGTAAGTTCTGACATTATTGTGTGGAAGTGCAGTGTGTTCTAGAAGGGAGTAATGGAACAATACAGCTGTGAAAGGGGGAATCCAGTCAGGCTTACAGAATTAATGTGTTTTCAAGCAAATATGATTAAATGAGTGCAAAAAGCTCTGTGTGTGCATTCATATTTTCATTCATTAAACTGGTTTATTTTAGCTTCAGGATTTAACATTAAAGACATGGTAGACTGAAGATGCAACGAAATAGGACGATATTAACTTGAAATATTACACAATTTGAAACACCTGTAGTTTTGCACCAATGGTTTTCTGTTGCTGGTGGCTTCACCTGTGTTGGGGCAGCATCCCTCTCTCCTTTCTGAGTAATGTCACTAATGAGATAAAAAATTGTTACATAGAAACACAGAATCAATTAGGTTGGGAAAGATCTCTGAGATACTTGAGTCCAACCTTAGACCAATCACCGCCCTGTCAACCACACCATGGTACCTAGTGCCACATCCAGTCTTTCTTGAACACCTCCAGGGATGGTGACCCCACTACCTCCCTGGGCAGTCCATTCCAATGTCTAATTAGCCTTTCTGGGAAGAAATTCTTCCTGATCTCCAACCTGAACCTCTTAACACTTGAATTACTCAACTGTAAAAGTTTCAGTTAACACAAATGATATATCTAGATGTGGACTACAAATAACCACTGTGATATAGTCAGGTTGTCTCAATTAATAAGATGGCATATCAACTGAGTCCCTGGCTTAAAGTCTTTATACAAATTTGTGCTAGAATATCTCCACACATTCCCTGTTATTTCAGCTGTTAAACTCAAACACTTCAGGATACAGCTAGGGTAATCTGAATTTAAGTGGCTATCACAGAGGTCCCTCGAGAACAGCTGAGCTGCCTGTGAAAGTATATGTGGCTCAGGAGAGCTGAGAACTGACTGCCAGCTGGGGGTGGAAATCTCGTAAGTTCTTGTACTGTTCTTTTCACTGTATGTTAATAAAGCAGACGCTGTGTCCAGACTGGATTTCTGTAAGTAACTGCTGCTTTAACTCCATGGCAAAACAGTGATGCAAGTGATGCAAAAAACAGCTGCTGTCCAGCTCTGTAGCTCTCAACAGAAAACATCCATCTTACTCCCAGACTCTCTACAAACCTCCTGAATTTCAACACCCAGTTAGAAGCTTTGATCTTACTTCACAGTCAAAGATGGTTTAACTTACCTTATTTACTTTGTGTGGTCATCACTTGGGTGCATACACTTTCTGTTGATTCCTCTCCAAGGAGGCTGTGCAAACAAAAAATAGCATTTTCCTTACCAAACCAGTTGGAGTCAACTGAAGGTGCCTTCCTTTCATTCACCCCCTTTATCTTCAGCAGTGCTGAAGTTACTCTTAATTACACATCTCTCAGACGTAGGGACTGTGTGTAGAGGGAGCCACCTGTGGAATAAATGGCTGTCAAATAATTAAATTATGGTTTTCTTAAAACCAAACCAAAACAAAAAAAGCCAATAGCAACTTCACTGTATTCTTTCATTCTCAAGACCTTTTCTAGTCTAAGGTCTCTGTAGCAGATGAGAGAAAACCAGATTAGTCCACTAGTGATTTCACTTTGTTAGTCTAATGTATATTGAAGCTGTTCAGTTAGTACTAAGGTGGGCATATAAAAAACCTTCTGAGGAGAAAAGCCACAGAGAGCATAGGCCATTGAAGAAGAGTGTTTTAAGAAAAATTGTGCTAAGAATACTTGCCAACACCTTGCTGGCTAAAAGTTCCATTAAGCTCTCTGCAACTTTGGTTGTAGTATGTTTGTATGAGCAGTAAAAGACTTCTCTGTTGTGTGGTGGTTCACTTGAAAATGTCAACCTTTTGTAAGACATGTAATTGCTTATCATTTTCTATTGTAAGCAAAACTTTGACTTCCTAAAAATTGTTATTGGGCAAATAATTTCTGAAAAAGTAACTGAGAGGAAAAAATATCTTGTGCAGTAGAAAGTATTTCATTCAATTATCTCACTGTTATGCTAGTTAATGAAATATGGGACATTCACAACTTTCTAATGTAGCAAATTAAAAAGCAAAAATACAGACAGAAAGTGACCTGTGTCGCTCTTCTTCCTGTCCAAACAGCTTGTGCCAGTATTGTACTGGTGGGTTAGAGAGAGGGGTAGGATGTTTCTATATACACCTTTACTGTGTAAATATTTATATCCACCTACATAAAAACACTTCTGTTGTTTGTATGAGTGTTTTCCTGATATGAAGAGTGACGTGTCTATATATTTGCAGACCACTGAACGTCTTCTGGCATTTGCAGTATGCAATAGTAAAATGAGGTACAGACTTTGTCCTGTGTCTCTCTCTAAGCACAGTCACAAAGTTGACTACCTGCACTTATATAATAATTTGAAATGTGCCTCTAAGATATAAGAGGATGCTCTTGCTATCAATTTACCACTTCAATTATTTGTGTCACATCTGCCTGTAGATACTTTTTCACATTTGCTGCTAGCTGATTGCAATTCAAATATTTACATGCAGTGCATTTTTATGTAAATCATAGCATGTCCTGTCTTATCCATTCCATGTGTTTTGAAAGCTTTTTCACTTCAGGATTTTAGTTCTGAGAATAGTACTTGGCTCCTTTCCTAACACTGGCTCCACCAGGGAAAAGGGCCTTTGTTTGTCGGTGGTGTTCAGCACAATTTGGCCTCTGGCAATGGAGGTAGATTGCCTGCTGAAGCCTCTTTGATATGTGCAGATTGATTAGCAGAAATTTAAACACTTAATTTGAGCAAATGAAAAGATTTTTGTCAACAGATGATTCAATGTCTTAAACATTTAGGGATTTATTTACTGACTCACTTGTTTCTGTATTTAGAAATTGTTACATTAACATCTGTATTTTTTTAAAAGAAATTTGTGCTTAGTGACATTGAAAAAACTCTGTGCATTATATATCTTCTGATGATGGTCATCTTCACACAAACGCTGTTGATCTTAATCCCATAAAAATTATTTCAATTTGTAATCTGAATGATGCATTAAACATAGAACTCAATTTTCTCTAAAATTTCAATATTTTATTGCTTGAAGTTCCCCTCTCCCCACCTTGATTAATTTCAAAGTTGGCTGGATGTACTCTTGTGCCCCTGAGTTGGACCAAATTCCCATTATAATTGATGGGAAATTTTTTATTAGCTTCACCATGGGTTGAGTTAGTCCATAACTTACAGAGGTGGATGTCGAAGACCTGAGTACTGCTCAGCAAATTCAATGTAGTACCTCTGGGGGCATCAGGATTATGTAAATGTTATTTCTTTAGCAGGACTAAGGTTCTCGTACAAGAACAGAATAGCAGGGGGGAAGGTAAGGAGCCTACTATGGATTGTAAGAAGATAAAAGAGTTAAAGGTCTGCAAGGTGGCCATCTTCAATGTTTGACCTAGTATTCCCCTGATCCTATGTTTAACATCAATGAAGTGAGTTCTTCCACTTCAGACAAGAACCTGTGAGCTTGCCTGTGTTCTGGGATACCTCATACTGACAGAGCAGTGTTTGTAATGATGCTCTATTTGTCAACAAGATGCAGAAAGAGGTAGTGTAGATTACTTACAGAATTATTTTTCAGTAGTTCAGACTGGAAGGGCCCACCTGGGTCCTTATGCCAAACAATCTCGGAGCAGTGAAGGTCCTTCCTGTGGCAAGCTATCACAGGTGTAGTTCAGTATGCTGAGGGTGTATTGAACTGCATTTGCTTTGCAGTTGTATTTCATCAGTCTTTCTTCATTGATTAAGAAGTTTCTTTTCTGCCTGTTCCTTTTTTGCAGTGATTGAAGAACCTAAAGAAACTTCATTTGTGTATCTCTAACAAAGTAGATACGCATTTAAGATTAATAGTATCCACACCCACAGGAAAATAAATGACTAAGGAAGAGTCCTTTTTTTTTTTTCTTTTCTATTTGGAGGACACTCGTGTGTGTTTATTTAGGAAAATAGCTTTTCATCTCTGCTCTTACTCAGCCACCATCAGGAACATAATGAGATGAATTAGACAAAGCAAACTGAGCAGTTGTTCTTGCCCTCTGTTAATTTGTGAAGTACATACATGGCTTCAAGGGCCTTAATGTAAAAAAAACAAACAAAGCTCTTCTGGAGTATTGCCAACTCAGGCATTCATAAGTGCTATATTCATTTTGTCCCTTTGGAGTCTTTAGGATTCAAGGTAGTATTTCAAATTTTCTTCATCCATCCATGGATTTTGGAAACTCATTTTGTGATGTGTATGGAGGTTCTCATATACCTGTCTGAATCCAGGATTTAAACCTTCTGAAATGTTTCCTCACTCGCCTCTCACTTTCTCTCCTCTCTTTTCGAAAATAATAGGAAATTTCAGATAAATTAGAAGATTGGTACTGCTGTTAACTGCTTGATAATTTGTGATGGAAGTAGATGATCATGATGAGGGGAGGTTTTAAGCTTCTAGGTTGTTAAAGACTAAACAATATTGTTGTGCTCTGAGTTTTGCAAAAAGGGCTAATTTTTTGTTTCCTGGAAATGTCAAAATGTTTTGTGTCAGGGATAGGATGGATGCCTCAGAATAGCAAAAGGCAGGGCTAGTTTGGGAGGCATTTGTTTCTGTTCCCGTAGGGCAGAAGTGGAGCTTTTGAGTGCTGTGGGAGTGTGAGCTGGGATACAAACCTGCTCCTGCTTTTACATGAAGTGTAGGACTGTAAGGGTACAGTTCTGAGACAGCAGTGTGAGCGCAGCTGCTGGGACTGACTAAAATACACTCTTGGCCTCACAACATGAATATGTTGCTATCATATCATTTTCCTGTTGCTCAAACTGAAGCAAACCGCAACCTGAATCGAAGTTCCATACTCATAAACTCATTTTCTTTTTCCTCAAAATTTTGTGTATGTGAAACCCTTGGATCCAGTCCTTGCACATGCTCAGAGTGAGTATGAGGATCTCAGATGCTGATAGTGTTTTTGTTTCGTCAGCCCATCTATCACTCAGCTGGTATTGCATGGGCTGTGTGTGATGGGATACTTGGTATGTCACTCTGAGATGCAGCTTCTGGCCATGCAGTGGGAATATTTGGTCAGTTTGGGGAGAACATGATCCCACCCCTGTGTCTAGAGGATAAGCTAATTTCACTTAGTCAGGTGCCCTGCTGTTCACTGGCTGTTTAACCAGGGAATTGGGCACATCATTGCTACCGAGTGCATGGAGAGCTGCCCAGATTCTTTATGGTGTTAAATACCCATTCCCTCATTATGAGCTTGGCTGAACCTCACCCCCGGTGAGGAACACAGCAGCTTGGGAAATAGAACCCAGCTGTGGGCCTGTGAGAGGGCAGCACATGATAGCTGGGAGAGCCTAGAGCAACATGGGTGTTATTTATACACCAGGCATGCCCCAAAATACCCCCTTCTACCTTGATTTGGCCCTTTTGGCAGTGCACGAGATGAATTTGTCAGGTCTTCATGAGCTGAGAGCTCTCCTGGGTAGTTTTCACCTTGCCAGGGCTGGCTGCTTGTGATGTTTTTATCGGTGTAAATTTGACCCATTACTTGCTGCAAGCTTATTTCTTTTGCAGCCTACAGGTAAATTGCAGTACGAAGATCCTTCATGCCAAGAGATTTGGCTGTAAGTTCACGGCGCCTAGCTGGCAGTGGGAAATGAGACTCAGTGTGGTGTTTGCCCTGGAAATTTTTTCACTGTGTTTTTGGTAGTGGTTGTTGCTAGGGGGAGCTTGTCAGCCAAACTTGGCAGCTAGTGCAGAGTTCTGTGACTTCCAGGACTGGTCTCAAAGCTTATTGATGATTATTCTTTACAATACAGTTCATGAGAGAAGACTTCTGTGTGAGTTTCACCTTTCATTTTCAGAATAAAGATATTTGGCCAAGTAAACCGGAAGAAATCAGAAATCAGACACCACCACTATTACCCCGAAGCCTATACCTAAAATTTTTAATGCATGTTTCAATTCACATTTTTGGGTGTGACTGAGAATTGGTAAAGCTAAGTTTTGCCACAACAACACAGTTGTAGTTACTGAGCAAATTGTTGGTGCACAAATGGGAAGAGATTTGGCCCAGATTGCTTTTCATTTTCAGAAACTGCCTGCTGGTCAAGCCCTGGGAGATTTTGCTATATGTGGTGGCAGAGGTAAATCTGTTGCCCTTTTCATTCATAGCAACTAGAAGCAACAAACTTGGAGGAACAGAGGGTCTAGGGCAAGGGAAGGTGAAATGCTGAAACCAGAGCAAGTTATTCCTTGAAACATGTTTGTACCTAGCCATATCGTTACTGACAGGTGCACAGTCAGTAAGTGTGGCATCTAACAAAATATCAAAACCAACACAGGATTAGAATTTAACCCCAGTTCACTTTTTGAAAGCTAACTAATAACTTGAAAACTGGGATTTAGTTTTAATTACACTTTTTTTATGGGTTTATAAAGTTTGCTGAATCTCTTTTCCTTTCTTCATAGTGAAGAAGGATCAGAGAAGAGCAGTTCTCTCCCACAAACTGTTCCAGCATATTAAAATGGCAAAATCTGGCTTCTCTCCTTAGAAGCCTTTTAAGTAGAAGTCTGACATTGTTCTCATGAGTGCTGTTGTTTGGCCAGCTGGAAGGCTACCATATCCTCTTGTATTCTACTTACCAAGACTAAAAGAGGACAACAGCAATGAAGAGGGCTGTTGTAATAGTTAGTAGTTATCAAATTAATTGTGTCCTTTTTTTCCAATACGCATTCAATATAACTTCTTTACATTGAATGCATATTGGAACCTAGATTATAAATGAAATGAATTTATATTTTACTGCATTAACCAGTTTCAGGTGCCACTTTGTCCATAAAATGCCCCTTTCTTTCCCCACGAGTGAATTCCACATTTGTATCAAGACTTTTGAGAAGTTACTTGGAAAATGCAAAAATTATTACATGGCCTTGAATTGGGCATTCAGCACATCCAAGGAGGAGCTGGAGCTATTTTATCTTAGGCAGCATCAACAGATTTGTTTATTAAATTCCCTCCTGTTACTCCATGGAAATCAGTGGAAAGCTTCTGGGATGGCTCAGGTTGTTACTTGAGCGTAACTGGATCTGCCAAACCTTGTTGATGAGAAGCAGGAGGAAAGGAAGGAAGGAATCTGACTAGACTCTCACGGTATATTTAGGTGGTGAGAAAAACATCCTGCTCCTTATGCATCTGTGTGGCTGAGAGAAGTGACTGCCAGAAAATTGTCCTTAACTGCTTTTCACCCTCTCAACTCTGCTGGTGGAAATATCCATGGTCGTGTTCCTTGCTCTACTTTCACTCTGGTTTCACTCAGATAATTTAAAGTGATTTCTTGGTGGTCATTTTCATGTTGGCTCATTTTCCTTGGAGAGGACAGGTGTGATCCCAGAGACAGCTCTGCTGGCACATTTGAAGGAGAAATTCCCTTGGATGGAGAAGAGTGACTTGCAGGGTGGTGACCCATGTCCTTACAAACTTGGGGCTGTTCCTTGGTCAGAGTTTGCCTTCCCCCAGTCTTCCCTCTGCACTGAGGAGCAGTGATATGCAGTGCTGCAGGTAGCTGTGAAAGCTGAATGACTTGGAATGGGGTTTAAGCCCTGATACATTTTAAGCACAGTCCCTGCCAGAAGCAGCTCTTTGTTGCTGATTGAGCACATTTGATGAGGAGTTTTGCTGGATAAAAACTAGAGCTCCAGGACCATTGTGTTTAGTGTAACCTTTAGTGCAAGCAACACCTCTAAATTGGATTTACTATTACTGCATGTGCCGGTTCTGGAAAATCAAATTATTTGGTGTGTTTGTTTTTACAGCTCAAGGATAAATCTAACTTCTAGCATAAACAGATGTAATTTTGTTGACATAAATGTAGTTGTAACTTGTGTCTGAATTTTGGATTTAGCTGTAAATCTTTGTTGCCTTTTTAAGGAGACTTTCTTTCTCTGTTGCACTCAGTACAGAGCTACGTTGTGAATGCTTTGGAGAGGTTTTGGAAAATTGAGAGGGGCAGACTCCCTGTGCACTTCAGCTTTCCCCAAAAGATTACTTCTGTCACAAAAGATTAATCTTTGAAGTTTACTGTCTAGAAACACAATGCGTAGCCGTGAAGATTCGTTAACGGGGGAGGAGAGACACCTCTTCTGCGGGTCAGAGCGCAGGGAGCAAATGGTAGAGGGGATGGGAAGGGAGGGAAAGACACACCCCTGACGGAGCGGGCCTTCCAGGGAGAAGCACCCACTCGCTCACAGCTGGAGCCGGCAAACACAAGCATGCACAGTCCGTGAGGAGCGTGGGAGCTGACATGATGTGCTTCAGTTCGATGCAAAATGAATGAGCTGCTGTTCTCAGGGGTATTTGGCCCCCGTCGTTGAAGTAGAAGTATACGGCTGCATCAAGTGCACTTGCATCGTCTGATGCCTAGATACACACTAACGGAGACGGGGACCAGTCAGAGCATTGACTTGGGTGTTTGTGTATGACGTGCTTGGCATTTAATTCCTGCTTGCTGCAACAAAAAGGTAAGAAACTTAAAAAGTGACAAGAAAAAAACCTCAGCCCTTCCCCCTTCCACCCCCCCAGACAACAGTTTTGCATTAGTGTAGCCTTTGTCTCGAGCTGTATTTTCAAAGCTATGGTCTATTAGTCTAAAGCTACTGTGTGGATGCCTGCAAGGCAAATTACAGCTCCTAGTGTGACAAAGGCAAGTCAGATTTCTTTTCTCCAAGAGCTGACACTTAACAACCTTCAGGAGAGCACTGTAGCAAAAATGCTGGACTGTGTGCTGAGCGGTAAGTATTTGATGCTGTTCTTCCTCTCCTTTATCCCTTCAGATGTTGCTCATTTGAGCAGTAAGCTAACTAATGGATCCTGATGATTAATAGGTTTGGGGTACTGTGTTCAGCTCAGAATTACATGTTCCTAAACTGGCTGTGGTTACTGACTGCATACTGACCAGCCTGATTCTGTAGAGGCTGATCATAATTTGTTTTTACTGGTAATGCCATATTAATGGATTAAAAGATGCTGTAGTTAAGAACAGCAGAAACCTCATTTGCTAAAGCAAAGAAAGCTCTGTGTGTTTTCCCTCCCAACATACACTACCTGTATAATTATTTATGTCTAATTCCCAGCTAACTTCTATCTAGACAGTCTGGGCTTTCTTTTTTCAGCCCATAATTGACAATGGAGATTGAACAATCTGTGTAAATCTTCAAAAGAAGTGAACATGTTTAACGGCAGAAGTATTGCACTATATGTGGGTATATGTGCATGTTACAATATATTTAGTTGAAGTGAAATGGTGAGCAGCTGTTTTGACAGAAGAAGAAACTTCGTGATTAAATGTAATCTATTGCCTTGAGGTCTCTGTGCTTGCTTAATCCTATCTGAATTTATAAAGAAATCACAGCAGGAGAAATTTCATTGATTTGTTAATTGATATATAGCTTTGAATCCTTATTATGCTGGCTGCATGGGGAAGGAAGAGAGACAAGCACATTTATCTTTTCCTTTAAACTCAGCAGCTTCACTCCTCAATTAGGTTTCTCGCATGTTATGGAACCTCATTGCTCTCCCTACTCTGTGCAGTAATTTTTGCTTTCTTAAAGCATAGCTGAGTCTGTGACGGGAGTACATGATCTGTTTCATCCTTTAAAACTATGGCTTTAATTATGTACTTGTAGCTGTTGCTTTGTGGTTAATGTAATTATAACAACTTGTGAGTGAGGAAAAGAATATTATTTAGCCCTGGAGCATTTCTCAGTAAAAACTGGCCTATTTATTTTCATAAGGATTTAAAATAGAGAAAGATAGTGGGGTTTTCTTATGTAATACCAGTTATAATTTTTTAAGGGATTTTTTTTTGAATTTTTAAATTTTTTTTAAAGTACAGGTTAGTTTTCCCTTTTACAACAAGTGGGTGTATATACATAAACCCTATCTATGAAGACATTTTAAACATAGATCAATTGCAATACAGATGGAGAATAAACCATTTGAATTAGTATTTTAGATAATCAGCATGTGTATTGAAGGTCTGTGGTATGTCTTGTATTGTTGCAGTCTGTTGGGAATTCAGGAAGGCGTTCTGATTCACCATGCACAGTTTCCTGTATTTCATGACAGGAAATAAAACTGTTACAGTGGACAAAGTTCTGATACAGTTGATATTAGAGTGCTAGTATTGATTCAACTGGACTATAAAGCTTCAATTTGTTTTAGAGTGCAGACTTTGCTTCAGTGTAGTTTCAGATAGGCTGAGATAACCTTATTCTCTGCATAAAATTAAATGAAATTTGACAGTTCTAAATCAGGCATATCAAGTCAGTAAAAAGTGTTCTGTTTCATTTCCACCTATTAGAAAAGAACTGGCATGTTCCAGAACATTTTTTGGTATCTGCCAAACAAAAAAACTTTTTTTTTTTGTAATATTTTGATGTTGATGTGATATTAAAACCTTTTTTATATGTTTTAAGAATTTTCCAAATTGGAAGTATGTTTATGGCTTAATTGTTTAATAACTTGAACCAGAAATTCTTATATCACCAAATCAACTAGGTTGGAAAAGACCTTTGAGATCATGGAGTCCACCCTATGATCCAACACCACCACCCTGTCAGCCAGACCATGGCACTGAGTGCCACATCCACTCTTTTCTTAAACATCCGCAGGGATGGTGACTCCACCTCTCTGGGCACCCCATTCCTATGCCCAGTCACCCTTTCTGTGAAGAACTTCTTCCTAAATGTCCAATCTAAACGTCCTCTGGCACAGCTTAAAACTGTGTCCTCTTGTGCTATTGCTGGTTGCCTGGGAATATCCAACCAATCCATCTAAAATGGTGCCCTAGTGATTTGGGGGAAAGGTGGCTTGCTGTTCAACATTCTTTTTGTGCTTCCAGAAATGTGTTTGTTTTCCCTAACAAGCCAACATGTCCTAGTGAGAGGGAAATGATCTGCAGTGTATTATGAAAGATGTCTCTGGTTTATATCAGGAGAGGAGGTACCTGGGATGGCTATGTGCTTCAGGGGGTTCTAAGTGCACCCTCTCTTTAATCTCAGGTCTTCAGTAACTGAGTGTGTGCAGATGAGGGAAACCCTGAAGGAATGGCAGAGTGACCTGAGGTTGCTTATTTATGGAGAGGACTTAAGAATAGCAAGGAACCAACTTGGCTGTCAGATACGAATGTGGTGTTTAACTCCCAAACTATGAAACTTTCATAGTTTGGGTGCTAGACATCACATTGATATCTGACAAAATACCAAAAGCCCCAGTAAGCGGGGCTTACTGATTCAGAAAGTCTGTACTCTAAAACAAACTCTTCTGGTTTTAGGAGTACAATTTAGTCTTAATAAAATGTGGATTTGTATAACACGTAAGGGTGCCTCATATTTTCTTTTTATTTTAAAAATAGAATCTGATTAGGTTATAGTAGTCTTCATAATATATAATTAGCAACAGAAGGCTAGATCAAGCCATCAATTTTTAAGCAGAGATCTTCTTTGCTACCAGTGGAGAATTGCTTAAAAATTGATGGCACAATCTGGCCCACAATGAACAGGGGATTCATGCAGAAAGCATTAGTTGTACTTCTACTCAGTCTCCATCCTGGCAGTGGCAGGGACCCAGAAACTCAAGGCCGGCCCGCTGAAATAGTTGCAACTTCAATACTTGTTGGGAGACAAAAGGCTTAAGGACTACTTTAAAAAAAAAAACCCAAATCCAAAAACAAAACCAAAGAAACCAACCAAAGAAACCCCCGAAGAACAACAACAAAAAAAACCTGTTAAAAAGTTACCAACCCCTTAGAAAAATTATAAACCACAGCTATTTTCCTTTCATTAAAAGAAACTCCATTTCTCTAATAGCATACAAAAGTGAAGGACATAATCATTGTCTAAGCAGCAGGAGGCTTTCAAATGCACAGAAATGAAGGCTGTTTCCTTTATTTGTTCATGTTGTGTTGTTGAGGTGTAACTACATTTTACATAGGGATTTTGCTGCATTAAGTGCTACTAGACTTTGTAATTACAAATTAGAGAGCAAGAGTAGGGGCTCTTCTGTGCCTCAGAGGATGTGTTCAGGCAAATATTTGTAACTGTAAATAAAGATGAAAGTCTTGTGCAATGCATTGCTATTTTTAATCAAGTTAAATAGGTTTTACTCCATTAAAACTCTACAATAACTGACAGCAAAGACATTTCAGCTGGTTGTTATCTCTTAGAAAGAGAGATGGTCAGGGCTGCTGCTGGTGGGTGTAGTCCCATGTGAAAATGTTGAAGGACCATGGAAGTTGCAGGGCAGACCTTTGTACTTCCTTATGGTGTAGTTAACACATGGCAGCCTTTTTTTTTCTGCTCTGCTTAAAAAAGGCAACTGGGGAAGTTGCAGTATGCCAGACTCCAGGGGAAGCTACAGGAATGAAAAGATATGAAGTGTTAACCGTGTCTTCACAAAGTTAGCTGAATGCATCAGTCACAAAAATGGTTGGGCTGTAGACCTCTGCCAGTTACAGGAGATTAAACTCCTAACACTCTCACAGGCCTATGTGCAGTGCAGTGTCACACTAAAACACCATCCAAGCATGAGAACATCACCTTGATCCCTAAATACCTTTTTGGAGGTGACAAAAGCAAAACCTGTCAGGTTTCTTGGTGCGATGTGCTCTCCATCACGTTGTAGTCTTATAGTGACCCTTACTGAAGTAGAAGACACAACAGTAGCAACTGTGGAGTATTTGGAGTCCAGGACAACTCCTGCTGTCCCAGCCAGAGGGAGGGATGTGTGGGGCACCTGAGCTGCTGAGGCTCTTGGGCATGGTGTTTCATCCCTGTCAGCTTCCCTCTTCCCTCCTGAGACACTCCCATCATTTGGTCATCTGCATAAACTCAGCATCACCGTGTCCACCAGCACAGTGCATCTCCGATCTGTGCTTTGAGGTGTGTCTGTTACAGAGTCAGGGGAAGAAAGTTGCCCTGGAATGGACTGCAACAGGTCGGCTAGACCAGCCTCCTGCCCAAACCTGGGCAGGGTTCAGGATTACCTCAGAGCCTCTTCAGGTTGATATTTATAAGGCTCCAAGAACAGATGCACAACCTCTTGGAGTATATATCTCTGGGCTTACCCACTCTCTTGGCAAAGAAACTTGGGTTTGCTCTATTTTTTAAACTGTCCCATGAGCAAGTGGGAGACATTAATTAGATCCTCTCCCATTACCTTGTCCCCAGGCTAAAGAAGCCCACCTCATCTCCAGGCTAAACAAGCATGGTTCCTACAGCCTTGGTTGCCCTTGGCTAGGTTCACTCCAGTTTGTCACTCCATGTCTATGGATTGGTGAGCCAAAACTTGCATGCAGAAGTGCAGATATGGCCTCGTGAGCACCATGTGGGAGGATGTTTATTCACCTCTCAGTGAAAGTTCCATCACCCTTCTGCTTGTGGGGTGGGCATTTCACATCAATGGTCAGCCCCAAGGAGACAGTTTGCGTCAGTCACTGATGTGCAAAACTTGGGGCTCAAGGAAGGAATGGTCTTGTACTCAAGCAGTGCCCCATCAGTTACACCATTCTACAACTCTTGCCTCTACTGCATCCTTGGGCTGGGGGACCCTCTGCAAGAGGAGTGTGGAGGAAAGCAGGCATCAGGGAGGCAGGTGCCCTTCCAGTACTGCAATGCTCTGTCCCTAAAGGCGCCAATCAGAAAACAACCTGGAATAAATGAGCCTGGCAGAAGCGATGGGGAGGAAGAGACTGTTACCACCTTCCCTGGGAGGCAGTGTCTTCTCGGGGTTTGCTACAGGGTGGGGGTCCTTTTTCTCACCTCTGCAGGCTGGAAGGTCATGGGCTATTTTCCTTGGTCTTGGCCTTTTCCCCTCAGAAATGGATCTCAAATCCTGTATAGCAGCTCTGACACAATTTTCTGGGGATTGTCTTCCCAGGTTATTGGCAGGCTCTGGCTTGACCCGTTTTAACTCAGTCAGCTTGGAAAGGGATATGTAGGGCACCACACTGAAGCACTTGTACAGCTGCTCTTGCAGCGTTTCTGGCACTTAGAGCAATCAACAAAATCTGACACTTGAACTGAAACTTTCTGGATCTACTTTTTAGCCTTGGGGTGATTTTAAAAAAATTTGTTTATTTAAGTTTAAAGGTAAATTATTCAACAGTATTTGAACTACTAGAATGTAAAGAGAATACAGGCAAATAGTCTTTTATATGAAAATAATTCATTAATTACAAGACACTCTATGAGAAGTTGTTGGGTTAATTGGAAAGCTGTAATTAACTGGTTAGAAGTGGGAGTCAGCCTCCCCTGATTCATATGCATCCCACGGCAGCCAGAGCCCCACTCATTTCTCGATGCCTGAGGAAGTCCAGCAGCTCAACTGCTTGTTTTTCTCTCACCTTCCTGAGTTTCCTTCAGTGCTCTTTTCTCTGGGCTGGCAGCTGCAGTGGTGATTGTTCTGTACAGTTGTATCTTGCATAACAATTGGGGAATTAACAGATCTCCCTTTCAGAGTTTGCTCCAGCAGGTCATGTTTTGTGGCTCTAAGACATTTCTTTTCCTGTCCTCCCCCCAGTACATTGTGTCTAAATTACAGGAACGTTTCTCCAATATAATGCTTTTTCTGAGAGGTGGACATCTGTCTGTCTGCTTCATATAAAGCCAGTTATTAATGGACAAAGAAAATCATATATGTTTTACTTCTCATACTACTTAGAAACATTGTATTTTCTCAGAAAGTGAAAGTGATACTACTTTTTCAATTCTGATTTTCATATTGGCACTGACATATAGTATCAACAATGTTTAGGCTTGAAAGTCTTCCAGTATTTGCAATGTTGAGATCTAATTTTAACCCCTTAATTTTTTAAAATGTTAGCAATAGTTGAAGTGCTTGCTGATTCTGCAAAGCTCATCAGAAAGCACATGTAGCTGTAGCAAAGGAATGAGTGGGGTTTTGGCTGGGGAGATCCACACAGGTCTCCACTGGATACTGAAAAGGGGAAACTCTAAGTTCAGTGTGTGACAGGAGTAGAGCAGAGCACCATGTGTTTCTTCTTTACAATGAAGCTAAGTTTCATGCTTCTGTTGTGAAATTTCTGAGAATATCCACTGCATTTGTAAATATGGATCATCTTTCCAACTCGGGTGCTTTCATAGACTCGTAGAACAGCCCTAGTTGGAAGGAATATCAAAAGACCATCTCAACCAGCCATTTATGGAAAAGGGAGCCTAAATGAATTAGTCTAGCACCCTGTCCGGTCACATACTGAAAACCTCCTGTGACGGGAGCTCTAACAGGTCCATGGAGAGGTTGTTGCGGTGAATTCCTGTTTGTCATAAGGAGCCACACTGAGATTATTGCAAGGGACAGCAGGTACAAGTTGCAGCAGGAGAGGTTTCATCTCAACACGAGAAAAAATTGAATCTCTGGTTACATGCATACACATCCATTTTGGATGGATGCATTAGCAAACCATATGCATGATTAGTTAAAATCAAAACCTATGTTTATTCCAGATCTACTCACTAAGCCATTTCCAAGCAACAGATCAATCACTGTAAGCTTGCTGACATGAGATGTCTAATTGGGAATTGGATCCCTTCCCTTCAGTGTGCTCTGTCTTTAATCCTACCCTTATTACTTGAGATGTGATGATTTTTCCATTTCTTTTTTTTTTTTTTTAAGAGTCAGTTACAAGCTGGGATGATGTAGGGCCTCACATTTTTGCACACAGTGCATGAACCTTGCTTAGATGCTCACTAGAGATAAGCCCTTCTTAAAAAAGAGAAGTTGTGAGGTGCATGCAGGAGGCAGGAGTGGGAGAGCAGGACTAAGTAGCTCTCTTCTGAGAACGGCCATTATCCCTGTACAGACACTATGCATTGCAGAGAGTGGCGTCCAGTGTTTAAGGAGAGATGCAAAGAAGCAGGCAGCAACCCATGTCCTTCCCCAGCCCCACTAACCCTTTGTGATCACATCCCAGGAAACTTCCTTCACAGGACAAGCTCCAGAAGCACACATGTCCCTGCCAGCTCACCCTGCTGGGGTTTCGTGGTGGCTGGCATGACCTGGAAAGCAGCAGGATGTGGTGGCTGCCAGGAGCTGCAGGGAGCCCTCTCCAGGGCTTCAGGGCAGGGGCAGAGCAGGTCTGAGGGAAGGGGCAGAAGGGCAACCACCGGCCAGGGAAGCTTGTGCCTTTCCTGCCTGCCTTTGCCTGTGGGAAAGGGGTGTTGGTTAAGTCATACTAAGAGTTAGTGGTTGCTGAAGTGTTTTAGAACTGAAGGTGTGTGGTGATTTTATACATCCTGGCTTCAGTTCAATGCTCATGGAAGGTTGTTCCACAGGCTGTCACTTCTTCAGGGTGCAACTTTCAGAGGACCCCAAGTAACCTTGGGTCATGAGCTTTTGGAAAAGGCATTAAAAAAACGACGATCTTTCTACTCTTTCAGTTTAAACAATGTGAGGTTTGCACAACCTGAAGAATTATTCTTGTTTCTTTTGTCAGTGTCTGCTGTAGAAAGTGTTATTTTGGAAAAAGGAAGGTTCATGCACTTTCTATGTCTATTTATGATTTCTGCATTCTACTTCCCGGACTTGTGTGTGGTATTTTAAGCTTTATTACCTCCCACTGCTGATATGTCTGTGCTGCCTCAGCTGATGCCTGTTGGCTTCACTGCATGTTTCCAAAAATACAAACTTCAGAGCAACAAGATTCAATGAAAAACGATGTCGAAAGGAAATAGTGGCCGTATGCTTAGATATGCTGTGCTACAAACAAACAGTGTATGTTAATTGTACAGCACTTTTCAGCTACCCTGTCTTATCATATGCTGGAGCTCTGTCTGCTTGAGTGCTTTCTAACTTGCTCTTTCTGTTTCTTCATGCTTCCCTGGATTCAGAGAGAGGTAAATTATTTTCATTTTTCCATTTTTGTATTTATCCTTCTGGCATGCAGTGGAAAATGTTGTATTGGTTTGCTTGTATCAGTGAACAGAAGCTCAACTTTAGTGAGTAAATTCATATCTGTCACCTTTTCACCTTGCTATTAACAGAATTGTCCAGTTGATACTGCCTGTTGGTTGTTTTGGAGTTTTTTCCTCAGGTCCCAAACCTGCTAATAATAGAACAGTTTAAAATCATGCAATGCAGTGGGTTTTAATATTTGCTTCTGGTCCTGGGATTTAAATTTAGATGATGTTGTTCTCTGGAATCTGAAATGCAAGACAGTAGTGTTAAAATCCCAGCTTTTATTTTTAAAAATTGAAAAAACATGATACTAAGAGCAGGGGATTTAAGAGCTAAGTTTAGCAAGCTTTGGAAAAGTAAATGTTTATTTTCTATTTTGGGGGGGGGGAGGGGGGGTTTGGGTCTGTCTGGGTTGCTTGCTTGTCTTTTAAGTTTGAAGAAAAGTTGTCCCCAGTATGTTTGATTTGTTTGGATGTACAAAGGGATTGTTTGGAATTCTCTACAATGCTTCCTGTTTCATGGGAGCACAGACAGTAAGGCATTGTAGTCAGGTGCTTTGCAGCACAAGGGCTGCAGCCACTCCAAAGGCTCTTAGCAATAGAATTGCATCCCTCAGATTAGATTTGGGGTTTGTTTGCTCTTCTAAATTGCAAAAACTTGAAAGTGGGACTGGGTGAAAGGAATGTGGTTTAGAGATACAGACTATTCCTCATGTTTGCTTTGTGGAATATAATGAGAATGTCTTCCAAGCCAGACTTTTTTTTAATCAATTCTTTAGGCAGTGTTGGCCTTGGGAAATACTTGAACTTTCTTGATTATGGGTTTGCAATCTAATGTAGGTTTCATGCATGTGGGGAGCAATGATCCTCCCAGCCTAGCAAAAGTGTGCTCCAAGCAGATTCATGGGTAGTGTCTGTGCACAACTGCTGTGTTCTCTATCTGAATAATAAAGAACAAAGGAGAACTAGGAAGCCTTGCTTATAAAACAAATCACACTGGAGAGATTAACTATTCTGGTGTAGTCTGTTGTCTTCAGTTAAATCTGTTATAGTGCTTTGAGCATCTCAACTTGATGTATTTCTTTATTAAATCCTTAAATATTCCTTTTAAACAAAAGCCCTTGTCTTCCAATTAGATCTGGAAGACAGAAGCATTGTCAAAAATATCTAAATACTAATTTGTCAAAGTCAAATTTGCAGGATCTGCTGCAAAGAGGCTGTTCAGAGGTTCACAGCCAAAATAACACATTCATTTACTTAAAGGAAATTCAGGATTCATCAGACTGGCCATCCTGGGGAGTTAAACCATCACTTTACAATGCTGCAAGGGAGAAGCAGCAACTATAATGGCCTTGACAGACTACCTCATTTGTGTGCCTTTTCTTTGAAAACTGCTGCACAGGGTAGGAAGGCAGCCCCCTGCCCATGCACATTTCAATAACATTGTGAAGTAGTTAAGGAAAAAACCCAACAAAACACCCTGAAAAATTTGTGTTGACCAAGTCAGTGGCCAGAGATTTTCACATGCTCTGTCTCAGAAGTTCTGTCTTTTATTAAATCCATCTATAAAACAAGCAGAGGTCTAAGCTAGTGATTGACTTTTCAGTTTGCCATGTCTGTCTAGCAGTTGGTGAGCAGCAGTAAGCCCTGTCTGACCCCCAGGCACCAGCTGGATGTGACACACTCTTAGACCCAGGGCCCCCGTGGGCTACCAGTCCTACAGGAGCACAGTTCCCAGGGCACCACCTTGGTGGTGACCATGGCACATGTGATAGACTGTCCTCCTTGCCATGATGGTGGTGCTTCGGACATGTGATTGGGAGGTGAGGCTGGGAACGAGGACCAGCATGGGACATATAAATATATGTACAACCTGTACAATCTGTACTGTTGTCACTGTGCTAACAGAGCACATGGATCTGGAGAACTGCACTTTGACATGACTCTGGTTGATGCAAATCTGTGGCCCTTTGCAGGAGTAGAATAAAGCTTCGTAGTAGAGAGGGAAATTACTTGTAACATCTCAGAGCCACCTTTCTTGCTGGTGAGGCAGTGGTGGCCAGGCTGACAGGACTCCTGTCCCCTCCACACAGGACAAGGTGGTGGGCAGCACAGAGACCTGGAGCCTGTCTGGGGGACTGGCTTTTGCAGCTGCATGAGGATCAGGCTGCAGGAAGGAAATTGGAGTGAAAGTCATGCAAATGCTTTCAGGCTTGGAAGTGCTGGGCTCTGAAGGGCTGAGCTGGATATCAGACGTATCAGCTCTGAGAGGGTTTTAACAAATTTTAGAAGCACACAGAACTGTGGCAATGATAAGACATCAAAGAAAAACCAGCAGCTGTGAGTTTTAGGGCTGCCAGGTTAAAGCCTCTGAGTATCACACAAAGTAGCCGTAGCTCCTCCTTCTGAGTTAGCAAGTGACATTATCAAGAAATGAAGCAAACAGCCTTTCAGCAGGGGATAATTTGCCCTACAAACTTTATGCTTGAATTAGAAAAACAAGCTACACTCTGTCAATGCCAGACCATTTGAGGAGAATTTATTAAAATGAAGAACTGATGTTTTGCTGCAAGGAAATCCATTTTCAAATTGTGTAAAAACTGAAATAAGTAAACTCTCCTAAAAATCTCTTCTTGGGGAGGGCATTTTAACTACTTGGATCCAAAATTCATCATCAGGGTAATGTCTTGGTGCCGTTCTGGGTTGTAGCTGGAGAGCAGCTAAAGAGGTGGAGGAGCTCTTTGAGGTGAAGCGCTTGGAGCACAGAAAAATTGGAAGGCTTTCATGTGTGTTTAGGATTTCCAGCAACTGTCAGAAACAGGGAAAATTCTTTCTCCCCCACATCTCTTCCAGCTCTCATAACTGAGGAGAGAAGGGTGGATGTGGTTACTGTATAAGAGAAATGGGAAGAAGACTCTTGTGAGTAGTTATTTTTCTTCCTCCTCATCCAGGATTTGATTCCAAATTGTTGAGTGTGTAGTCACCTGGAGAAGGGGCTGTGAGTTTCATTTGGAACGTGGAAAGGAAGCAGTAGTTTCACTTGGTATCTGTGTGGTATCTGGTAGTTGAAAGGTCCTCAGCAAATCTTTTACAAACAGATTTTGCAGCATTTGTGAATGCTTCTTGTTTCATCTAGTTATCGTTTTCTCACCGTTGGCGTTTTCTCCCTAACTTTGCAAGTTCCTTGGTGTGACCATAATAAAAAGACAAGTGAACTGAACAGGGTCGCAAACATTATTTCAGCTGTAAGCTATTCTCCTTTCCTCTATGTGAATAAGAAGTCTGGATAAAAAGCCTGAAATGTTAATCCAGAGGATCTGTAATTTCTAACATACATATTACTGCAGGGTTTCTTGCATCTTATCTTCTCTGCCATTCATGATACTAGAATATTTGTGTGTCATGGAAAAACCCCACTTGAGGATGGTCTTGACAGCATTATATTTACCTGCTTTTATCATGTGCCTCTTCTCCCTTCTCTTGCTTTTCTCCTCCTCTGCTCCCATGGACATTCAAGCCTTGACAGTGAATGGCAACCTCCTGCCAGGTGCCTCTGACCCTGCTCTGCTATAGTGGTGGTTGCCCTCCCCTTTTTGTTTCCTGCTTTCATAAGTCTTTGATCAGCTGTTTGCAGGAAAGCAAAGTGAAGTCTTAAAGTTATAGACTCAGGAGACAGTTTCTCCGCAGCCTGACATACCTGTTCTGTGACCCTGCAGTCACAGAAGTCTATACACCAGTACAGAGACATCATCTTCTGTAGGCTATTCTGGATGAATTTCAATCAATTTTAAGACAAACCCAGAGAATATAATTTTCTGGTTCAAGGATTCTTGTTACAATTTGTAATACATAAATCTGTAAAGAAATGTACATTTTCCTGCATGTGTATCATTTTAATGTAGGTGTTTTAAGTAGCAGCAGTTTAATTTTATTGAGAAGAGTAAAAAATTTTATTTCATACTTTAAGGCTAGGATGTTAGAGGGTTTAAACCAAAAAACAAAAGAAGGATTAATGCAATTCTACATTTTTCTACTGTCCTTTTGAAGAAATAAGTTTATAGTGAAAAGGTAATGGAGGATGTGCTACTCTTTTAGGCTGTACTTAATTGGGATGCCTCCTAGGACTTTAGCCTAATAGTGGCAAATGGTTATAACTTCTACTCAAACAGGACAGCATTAGCATAAATTGCTTTTAATGTGATTATATTCATCCAAGGTTGAGCAGCTAAGTGATGCTTAGCCAGTTGTTAAATAGGTATGACTATCTAAGGTTTAGTCAATGACTGTAGACATTTGACAATTAAAGACAGTAAAAGAGCAAATAAAAATTAAATTCCCTTCTACTTAGCACCTTACATTGTCTTTTCAACTCTCAAAATTGCTTTTTAAAATGTCTTTCTCTAGTCCTGTGTTCTTTCAAAATAAATTACTACTAAATTTTTAACTGTTCAGCAGAACCAGTCTTACCCACTCTTGCGCAAAATACTTCTTATCTATTTTTCTATTTTTCTAGCTTTTGTCCAGAATATTTAATAATAACTGATTTATATCCAGTTCCTATAACTGGAAAGTTATTGATGGATGATGTAGTACATGTGCAAATTATTAAGAAAATTTAAAATTACCTTCTATGCAGAACCCCTTCTCTATAATCCTGTACAGAAGTGTTGCACTAGTGTTATAAAGTTTCTAGAGTATACAGCTTTTTTTGCAACATCATTCTCCCACTAAACACCTTGCTGCTCTCTCCACTGACATGAAATGAAATGTTACCAGGAGCTGTCATTCAGATCCCAAAGATTTTATGTGCACACACCCCATGGAGACAGAGACTCATCCAGCTGGATGAGATGTGATCTGTTAACCCTGTGCTAGCTCTCTATCCAACCATGGACTTTGTAATGGCTTTTTAATTTCTTTTTTCGCTTGTTTTCCCAGCAGAATGTAAAGATAGGAGAGTGGTAAGAGGAGGCATTTGCCATTTTCTGTAAATTTCTATTGCAAACACGTTGCTCAGCACTTCTTCATTATCCCAGGGGCCTGTTGCACATAAATCTCACTTAAATGTTAATCAGTTTCAAGTGAGCTGCAGTCAAATGAAGGTTTATAGATGAAGCGACCCAGAAGGGATCTGAAGAGGAAGAAGAATCTGGTCTTCTGGCTTACTTGGGATTCAAGGCTTTGGACGAAAAAGAAGCTGTTCCGCTGTGTTCCTGTGTAGGGAAACACAAAACTTTTCCTACGTTTTATTGTTGCTGTAGGAAGCAGATACTCTGAAATCCTCAGAAAGCCATACCTTTCTTGCCCAAGAGGAACTGTGGAGCTCTGTTTTCTGAATGCCTAGAAATGCCTGAAGCAAGGCTGCAAGGCTCCTGCTGGCAGTGGAGGAGCCAGCTGCCACCAGCCAGTACCATCTCCAGGTCTTGGCTGCTGGGCTGCCATGTAGGGCCACTCGTGCAAGCACGTGGGCATCTACATAACTTCCTTGAATTAATGACATCAGTGGTACTGTGTATGCACTGCCAGAAGGAGGAAGGATGGTTTGTGAGCTAATTTTGATTGACAGTTTGAAAACAGATGGTGCTAGCAGGGTTGAGTGTGACAAGGTACCACAGGTTTAGAAGAATTCACATTTCATACTTTGTCTCAGTAGATGCAGGCCCTGATCATCTAAAAGTTTATGTGTAGTCACAATTCATGAATGTAATCAGCTGATTTACTTTGTTCAAGCTGTTCAGGTGCTTAAAGTGAAACACTGGTGTGTGAGTCTGCAACACCACCACATGGGTTTTATTAGCTCTCAGTACTTGAAACTGGTGTACTGCCTGGTGTGTCATTTTCTTCTGTAATTGTGCTGTACAGCCTTGTTTATGATTGCATACCATTACAAGCAGAAACATTTACAGAAGCTGCAGGACCAAGTGCTGGAGAGCCTCGACACAAGCCTTGCATGCAGCACTGCAGTACTGAAACAGCACTTGTGGAACTGAGGCGTGGGCCAGGTGGTCCTGGCAGCTCCTTTCCAGCACCCACCAACAACCCCGTGGGTGGGAAATGGCATTTCTGGAACTTCCACAAGTGGCTAAATGTGAGAGGTATTTCACAGAACAAAGATGAGACTTTCCTCACAGCCTCATGGGCTTTCCAGGCCACACCCTGGAGACTTTGCTGCATACAGTAGGGCGTCATTGTTTCTTCAACAAGAACTCCAGGATCAATACAGGCTGGGGTATTAAGGGATTAAAGGAACCCTTCCAAGGACTTGGAGGTGCTGATGGATGAGAGCGATGTGCACTTGCAGCCCAGCCCAGAAAGCTGACCGTGTTGTGGGCTGCATCAAAAGAAACATGGCCGTCAAGTGAGTGAGGTGAGTGTCCCTCTCTGCTCTAGACTCGTGAGACCTGGAGTGCAGTGTCCAGCTCCAGAGTCCTCTGCACAGGAAAGTCATGGACCTGTGGGACAGGGTCCAGAAGAGGGCCATGAAGATGATCAGAGGAGTGGAGCATCTCTGCCGTGAAGACAGGCTGAGGGAGCTGGGTTTGTCCAGCCTGGAGAAGAGGTCTCTCGGTGTTACAACTCCACCCCTGAAGGCAGGCTAAAAGGTTCTTGTTAACAGATCCCTTGGGACAGATGAGAGTGAAATGACACTGAATGACCGGTGTTTAAACAAAAGTGTGAAAATATCACTTAAGAAAATATATAAAGAAGAGAAGGGAAGAGAAGAGAAGATGGAGAGTAAAGATATCACCACCCATGGATCCATCAACAAAACTTGATAGTTGCAATTTTGGCATCCATTGGTTGACATGATGGTCACAGTCTTGGTCCATCAGGGATGGGGGAACCCCCCAAAACAAAAAATTCTATGGGTTAATATACATTCAGGTTCAGGTGGGAATGCCCAGGTACCTCCCGGGGGGGGGGGGGGGGGGAGGGTGTAGTTTTTACACTGTGTGATGCAACACTGTGGATCATGGCCAGTCCTCTGATGGAAGGCCTCAACAATGAGTCTTGGGGTGCTTTGGGGTTTTTTTATCAGGGCCTGTTGTGATAGGACAAGGGATAAAGGTTTTAAACTCAAAGAGGGTCAATTCAGACTAGATATAAGGAAGGAATTTTTTAAGATGAAGGTGGTGGAATGCTGGAACAGGTTACCCAGAGAGGTGTTGGATGTCCCATCCATGGAAACATTCAAGATCAGGTTAGATGTGATTTTGACCAACCTGTTCTAGCTGAAGATGTCCCTGCTCACTGTGGGAGCACTGGAGTAGATGATCTTTGTTTTAAATCCTCCCATCTCTTTATACTCAAATAATTAAAGAAACAAAACTCCTGCAGTCCTTAGGCAGCCTATGTGCAGGGTTGCTACCAGCTCCATCAGAAAATCAATACATTGCATTTTGAGTAACATTTTTGCAGGTGTCATCTGCTCTTCAGCAAGTGCAGAGCACATCTGTCTTATCAGGACTGTTGTCATCCTTCTCTTGCAGGGACTATTGGGTTGCAGGCCCTTCTTTGGCAGGAATAAAGTGGCAGATGAGCCTCCTTGTCACCTGCAGTGTCCAACTACAGATACTGCATCCATAACACTCATCAGACTGCTCCCTGCCCTTGCCACAGGCCTTACCTTTCAGAATGGTTCCTGAGCCAGGCCCTGCGCGGTGGCTCATTCATTTGGCTGTCATTAACCTTCCAGGAACACAGAAATGTTCTTGCTGAAAAGTGGGCAAGCTCATTACTGTCAGCATTGCCCTTCATATTGCTCTCTTTGTTCAGAAAAGTAAATTTAGGCTTGATAGAAAACCTCAAGGCTCAGCAGGCCACCCCCTGTCAACCTCTCTGCCCTTAAAATGCTGCTGAAAATACTTCTGTCAAAGATGTTTCCTGCTTGTGGGACATAATTTTAAGTGGTGTTCCTTTACAGCCAAAATCTTTGATCATGACAGAATTCAGTCTTTAGTTTAACAGAGTTTTAATTGTTTGACTTATTTTTATCTCCACAGTCTTTTGAGTCTTACTTCCACTGGGAGATAACATGCTAACTAAACACATTTACTTCTACCTTATAGATTCCCTTAAGGCTGAAAATCCTTGCAGTTGAGCTTGGATCTCAGATACACTCTCTGCAAGGTGAGATTTACTGTGGCCTCAGGAGTTGTCCCATCTATCAGGAACTTGGCAGCACAGTGGAGATGCCCTGCCTGATGTGGTCTCCCACAGCAAAGCAATGTAGTTCATTGAGGAAGTCATGGTGTGCCAGGGCATTGCCAGAGCTGCTCTTCAAAAGTTGGACCACAATTTCTTGGACTGTTACAAATCAATTTTGCTGGCAATGTGTTATGTCCTCCAAGCCCTAATGACTTGCTTTGGTGGCTTTGTCCCATCTTAGCTTTTACTGACAGTAAAATAAGGTTCTAACAGATAGCTATATGGCTAACAGAAGGGACAGGCTATCTTCTGGCTATGTGCAACTCCTCAAAGGTGCTGGCCTTATAACTGGAAATCCTGGTATTGGACTACCTCTTCAGGATGTGCAGATGTCTGTTTATTCAAACAGGCTTCTGTGCAGTGCAAGGAGCTTGGCGAAACAACACAGGATGCTCTTCCTGGGATCATTTTGTAAAGGAATGCATAAATCACCTGTTTTCAAGTCCTCAAAGGAACAGTATTGATTTGAGGTAACTGCTTGTAAATGGCAGTAAATAACCATGTAATGGCCTCATAGACTTTCAATTTTATTTTAAGTTAATGCAAACACAGGTTTCAGCTACTATGTCTGCCCTCTGAAAGAATGGACCTTGATCCAGTAATAAGGTGTGCACAGCACTCTGCTTTTTTATGCTGTCTTTGCTACCTGCAAGTGATGGTCACTGCCAGCAAGCTTTTCCTGTATGTAAAGTGGGGGGAAGTCTTACTGAAGTTATGGTAGGAAATCCATGTCTGTTAAGTGAATTATGTTTTTTGTATTGCAGTTAAAATACTTGTAGGGAAAGGTATTTGGACTCAAAAATGTGAAGTCGGTAACTTAGGACATTTAAAAGATTGCAGCTAAAGCCAAGCACATAGAAAACAAAATCTGAAATGCTTAGGATTTTTGGAAATTTTTCACCCACAGCTCTCAAACCAGGCAAGGTCTTGTCAGAGCTCAGGACTTTGTGAACTTGAGCATTTCCAGAGACCTGCTCTGCATTTCAGTAATGTTGAAAGTTTACATCAAAAGGCAAAAGTCTCAAAGGTTTTTTGTGTGGCACCTTGCTTCATTTCTTTTTCCCTGTAGCTGCTAATTTTTCATAGGCTACAGGTGATCCATACCCTCTTCTCTTGGAGTCCAGCTAGGAGTCTTCAGCTTGCTTTTGAAGCATTAAGGGAGGAGGAAACCATTCTAAAGCAAGGCTTGGCACATGTCCAGATGAGCCAAAAGCAGCAGTCTTTTTCCAGGGGCAAGATTCCAGCTGAAACTCAGCATCTCTGCGATCTTGCAGTGCAGAAAAAGGGAACAACATGCCAAAAGGCTCTTGTGGCCGAGGGACTTGGGGTCAGGCTGGAGCTAGGAAGCCTTGGGGCATCTCGTGTAATAGACAGCACCTTCCTGGATTATTGCTTTGTGATTTTTCCTGCAGATCACGATCAGTTGGGTAAAACACGGTCCCTCCCCAGGATGCCTGTGTGTTACATGCTGGCAGGGCAGTGCTGCAGCCAGAGAGAGCCAGTGCAGCCCATGGGCTGCATTCCCCCTGCAGGAAGGGTTCAGGTGGCAGCACATTCCACGTGCTGCCCCACTGCCTTCTGTCCCTGATGTGCCCTAATGTATGCCACTGCAGGTTGGAATGCAGCGAGATGGAGAGGGGCCTCCATCTTCACTGTGTTTCTGCATGGTTCTGTCATGCGGAATTGGTTTCAGATCTCATTCCCTGATAGTTTTGTGTGGCTTGGGTTTTTTTAAATATTATTCATCAGGCTTCAGGTTGCAAAGCACTTAGATGGAGCAACCACCTGTTCCTGTTACTGAGCAGCCCTTATATTGCAAGGGCTCATGAAGAACAAAATCTGCTATTCAATTAGATATAGGTACAGTACTTAACTGTAGGGCAGTGTCCATACCTTGTACAGAGCAAGAAGGCCAGCAATCCATCTGCCACAGTCTGTGATTCTCCCTGGAGAGCTTCAGTATAAAATTCTTCAGTTCACTGGGCATTTAAAATTAATGCAAAAATTGGCCATCCATGCTACATTAAACCTTGCTCGGAATATTGACAGACTTTTATATACAGAAATACTTTAGTTTACACTAGGCACGTGGCTTAGGAATATCCCTCCTATCTCTTCACCACTTAGAGTCTTGCTGGTAATTATTTACATGTAAAGCAGAAAGGCACTGAAAAGAGACTTCAGGCATAAGAGGCTGGAGCAAAGTCCCAGAGAAATAGGTAGCAAGAGGGTCACAAAGTAGGAATGAACTGTGGTTGCTTGGAGGACATGAAGAGGTGCAAGACCAGTGAACAGAGAGTCTGGTACAGCAAGAAGGGCAACTGGGCAAAGCCAGGCTTCTTCCTGGCTGAGTATGTATCACTTTGACTGTTTCAGAAGAGCTTCAGCTCTTAAGCAGTCTGAGAACAAATAAATCTAGTCGTGGCACTTGCTTCACTCCTGCTGGAAAGCTTTACTGTGCTGTGGTGACTAGACAGTACAGTGCAAAAATCTCTTTTGTAGGGCAGCTTTATTTAACTTTTGAAAAAATAAGGTCAGAAATTTAGGGCAATTAGTGTGAGCAAAACTCAGCAGGTTCACATCTCCCTTATGCAACCAGATCTCTAATTACGATCTGCATATTTTAAACACTCTATACAGTCCTTTGAAATATGATTTTTCTCTGACTACAGTGTTGCATGCTGTTTCTCAATTTTTTTAGCAGTTAAGAGCTGCATATGTTTTCTGTCTCAATATGTAATTCTCTCCCTACTTCATTTTCAGTAACGTATTTGAGTAAATTTTGCTGTTTATTTACAATGGCATTTGGAATTATGGGTTGTAACTTGAGTAAGTTCCATGGTTAGGAAACCATAATGAGCATTTGAATTATACAGATTAAGCACCAAACTTTAGATACGTGTTTCATGGGTAAGCAGTTTATTACATTTGTAGACCTGCCCTGTCGAAGGCATGTGTTTTATACCTTGAGAGCCGAGGCATACACCTGTTAAACCGAAGTAGGACTTGCAGTTTTGGAAATGCTACTGATTGTAATGTCATCAAATTTGTTTTGTGTGTTTCTAATGTGTCTGTTTATCTTGTTTACACAGAGACTTTGCTTATGTGGCAAGAGACAAAGACACAAGAATTCTGAAATGTCATGTGTTCCGATGTGACACACCTGCAAAAGCCATTGCTACAAGTTTACACGAAATCTGCTCAAAGGCAAGTGGATTTAAAATCAGTTGCATTTGTCTGTTCAGAGGTCCCTGAGCCTTACACATGTAATCAGCAGTTGTATGCAGTGTTAGTTTAGTGTATATAACTGGCAACGAGAAACAGCACAGAGAATTTGTACGGGAAAAGATGCAAATAGATGGGAATTATGGGAGAGTGGGCATTTAGATTTGAGGAGGATGAAATGTGCTTTTTATTTGACAAGTGTGTATAGAGACCGAAGGCTTTCCTGAATAATAAAGGAGTTGCAGGTTCAAAATGGAAAAAGAACACAGAGGTTCAATTAATAATAAACTATGATGTTAAACTCCGTAAATCAATCAGACCTTGTTTGAATGGTGTTATTCAATGGTATTATCCTGCAGGGCACAGAGGAAAATAGTTGCTAACTGTATTTTAAAAAATCATGGGGGAGAAGGGGTTTAAGGTACTCTAATTAGGTATACTAAAGGATCTTAGTTCTTGCTCTGATAATGTTGTCCTTAATGCTGGGGAGGACCGTTCTTTTCAATCATTCTACCTTACAGATTTGACACCATTCCCTGGTTATTAATTTTGGTTTTCTTGGCTGATCAGTTCACGAGTGTCCTCTGTACAGTCATTTCATGCAGCAGTAACAACGCAGCACATCCTTTACAGCAGCCAATCTGATTGAAATGCTTTATAAAGAGGAAGCTAAACTAATCTACTTGAAACTCTTCTTTTATTCTTTTATTGAGATGTGGTGGATTTGAGACTGCCTCCTCATTTTTAAAAATATTATGCTGCTCATTTTGGTTTTCCTTAAGAAATGTTAGTTTGCATCACAGAAAACGTGGGCTGTGGGGATGAATAACCTTATCAGTTATCCCTGTAAAACTTGTCTCTACTCATGAGTCACAGCTCTTCTACAAATGCTGGTTAGGAAACCTTCAGGTTTTAAAATTCTGCTGTGTGACTGTCATTTGCTTTTTACATTTTGTCTTCATGTTAGTGAATGGAATCAGTGATGCGAAACCCCCCTCTGTAGTCAGTTGTATAGCCTAAAAATTTTTAATTTTTGCAACACTGAAGACAGGGTACTGAACTTGTTTGTGGTGTTTCATGCAAGCAACGTGAGCCTTTACACAGGGCGCATTACTGTAACCCTCTGGGCAGAGTTATGCCTGAGGCAGAAGGTAGCCCAGCAACTGTGCAAAGCCTGGCAGGTTTGTCTGGATTTGGGTGCCAGAGGGAGTGCCCGTGGCAGCACTTGGGGAGATGCTCAGGTTGGCCTAGGAGCTGCAGGCTGTGCTTGGTGAATTTTAACATCAGCACTGCAGCAGTGGCTGACTGGAGACCTGTTATGTTCTTCCTAGTTCTCCTCCAACTCTCCAGTTCACACAGATGTTTCCAGCAAGTCTAGCAGGGAAAAACGTGCCACACAGGCCCTACCCTGCTGCTTTTATCCAGTAAGGTCAACATCAAGTAAATGCCGTGGTAGTTTTACACAGGAATATCAGAAAGAGAGTAGAGCTTGTCACAGGAGTAACTATGACATGAAACTTCTGACATTAATTTTGGATAAGAGAACAACTAGGCATTTAAAACCATAGCTAACAGTAACACAGTTAATTCAGCAGTAGATGTAATCCTGATTCAGGGAAGCACTTGGCTTGTGCTGACGTGCTGTACCTCTTTACTGAGTCAGGGTTTCCTCCTGAGCTAGTGTGTATAATTTTTCATCAGAGAGCAGGAATACTCCCATATGTCCCTGCAACAGAAAATACTTTCAGAATATAAAACCTAAAAAAAAAAGGAGGGGAGCAGAGGAGAGACATTTGCTAGAAACATTTTCATACCAAGTGTCATCTGCTGTAATACCAGTTATCTTTATAGCTTAGTTACAATGAGCAGGCATAACATAAAGAAGCAGATAGCTGTGGTTCATATACGAACTTTGGAAAACATCTGTTACCTTCCCTGGATCCTTTCTCAGTCATATATTTGTAGGGAATAGCCATCCAAAATGTTTATTTACAAGTGGGGCTTTTTCCTCTTTTGCTAGTGCTACACATTTTGAGGGAAGAATATGTTGTATTTTGCATAGGATTTTAAATTCCAGAATAAACATAAAAATAGAGGAAAAAAATTTACCCAGCAGAAGATAGTTCAGAGAGGAACATGCATAATGAACACTCTTCTCTGTGTGTTAAATATTAATGTTTCTTGCTATTTTACTCCTCACTATAATTTTGGTCTTGATAAAAATGACTAGTTTTTTTCCTCCTCAACCTCTCTTTCATCTAGGCTTGGACACCACTTAGGTTCTTTATGTAGTTAAGGAATGGTGAATGAAGTGGAGTAAAATTGAAGTTGTTATTTAAAAAGAATAACCTGTTTAGTCATGTACCTTCTGACTTATTTCAGGTTTCAGAATCTAGAGTTATAATAGGAATAAATTTATAGTTGCTGCTGTACTATATATATTTTTTTTTAATGCTGTTTTATCACTGTCTTCTTCAGATTATGGCCGAACGGAAGAATGCTAAAGCTATGGCTTGCAGCTCATTGCAAGACAGGACAAATGTCACCCTTGATGTTCCTCTGCAAGGTACTGTGTGCTACAGCTAGTATCCTCAGGATGGTCCTATTTTGGATAAGTTTTGTTTCTGATGCAGCTTTTGACCAAAATTGAGCATATTGGGTGGAGAAGTCAGGAGTGTAATCCTGCCTTTTAATTAATATATCTGACCGATCGTAATCTGTTCCTGTATCACTTTAAGTATTTTTCTTGGTTATGTTGACAGTTATGGACTCCTGCTCAGTTATGTCAACTTGTCCATTTCCTCTTTTATTTTGAAATGCAAGTGTTGCAAACACAGTCTTATTTATTTGTGGCTATTCAGAATATTGTCTTTTTCAAATCAAAATACCTCCTGACTTGAAACTGCACCAGTTGGCAGTTGGCCAAATCTTCCTTAAAACCAGAATATACTGCAGTTAATCACTTGGATTCAGAAGACCCATAGGAGTATTCCTCGTAGGTTTCAGCATCTATTTTAGCAACTTCTGAGGCAAGGGAGCAAGCAGGTTGTCAGCTGAAGAGTCTTTTGCACACTCTACTGCATGGTTCTGGAAGTTGCCTTTGTGTGTCATTATTAGTCATATCTTAGTAGCTGCTGTTTTGAAACTATTCCAGGAGAATAAATATACTTTGTGTTAGCTTTACAGCAAATTATATGCTTCTAGATCCACCAGGTTGTACTGAATATCTTACTCCTAATCCATATATCAGCTTGTGCAATGGTCTGTGTAATGTGTACTGTTCAGGCAGTAGTATTGATTACTTGGAGACTGTGTTTAACATATTAGCAAGGATGGTATTAAAAGCAGATTCCAGATTTTACATCGTTATTGCAGTTAAACTTAGGTCTGTATATCTCAGAGACCCATTCATCTATATTTTCTGTGTTTTAATATGCCAGCAATATAATGTGATTTTATTCTTAGCATAGACCAAAAAAAACTTTAGAAATTATTGAGGCTTGTCCTTGTGTTAGAAGGAGTAAAAATTTGTTTTAATCAATGCAATACCTTCAGAGTACAATTAATGGGTAAACAGTTTTATGTTATTGATGAAATAAAAGTGGTTTTTCCTGCTGTGAATGCTGATTAACAGAAATTGACTTTTTTTCCCATGCAGTAGATTTCCCAACACCAAAGACAGAACTGGTACAGAAGTTCCACGTCCAGTACCTGGGCATGCTACCTGTAGCTAAACCTGTGGGTATGTAACGCTTAAGTGAATTCCAGAGTACCTTACTTAAACTAATGGTTCATCAGCTGCCAGTGCATGATTTTTGAAGGGTAGCAACTCTTCTCTTTCAGTCATATGAGTCAGGCATGAAGACATCTAATATTCAGGACATCATATGAACATCTGTTTTGCAAACAGGGTATTCTGAGAGCTGCCGAGAAGGCAGTGTTTCTTTCTACAGCTTTCTCTGAATATGAGCTCTGCTACTAATGAGAAGGGCCCTAAAGAACTGAAAGGGTACAAAAGCTAAACAAGATGCTATCCTGCTTTTTATAAGCCAGAGGCCCCTGTTCTGGTTTTCCAGATGGAGAAGTACAACTTCACAATAATTTCTTCCATTATCAAATTAATTTTAATAAGGAATCCAAAACAATCTGTTTTCTATACTACAGTGTAAAGATAAAAAATTCTGTTATTGTTTACATATATTATTTTTCACTATTGCATTTTATCCTCTTTTAGGAATGGATACTCTGAACAGTGCCATTGAAAGTCTAATGGCTTCCTCTAGCAAAGATGACTGGATGCCAGTTACCATGAACGTTGCTGATGCTACTGTCACAGTCATCAATGAAAGAGTAAGGCAGACTGTGTTGTTTTAAACACAGTTAACATAATATGAGTGTTGAAAACCAGGAACACAGAAATGCTAGTCAGGTTAATTTAAACTAAAATTCATTTGTTTATTTTGCATTTTATTTATTTCCCGAGTCTGCAGAGGCTCTTACTGCTCATATCAGCTTCAGTTTTCTTTACCATTCCAAGCATGTTCTCAGAAATAATTATAAGTATTCATTAGATACTTAAATTCAGTGTTTTCCTTTCCAGGAATTTTGAGCCTAAAATGTTGTAGGTTAAGCCCAAAGTAGGAATCTTAAATTCCAAACTGCATTTGCCTTATTGTTGATATGGAATCCAGGAGTAATATAAAAATCTGTGTTACAGAGGAAAATGTAGAGCATTTTCCATAGAGTTTAATACAGTGAAACTTACTAATGCAGTCTTTTACATATATGAGGTACTAAACCAACATCTCTATAATATACCAGTGATAGGGGAGAATGTTTTGGAGTCATTATAGCCATGTTGTTTTGTTTCTTCACAAAACAAGCAGCTTTTAAAATGTTCAGCATTTTAAAATTTTATGGTGATGCTCAAAGCCTCAGTTTTCTGGTGACAGCCAAGAAGGGGAGATCCAGCCCAGGCCTGAGCACGCTTGATTTATGCAGCTAGATAAGAAGGAATTACAGTACTGTATCAGTATATCCTGCCATTTAATCGAAATTGAAAGTTCCACAGAGTATCCAGTAGTGATGATCAATCCTTTGATTCGTGACCAGAATGAAGAGGAAGTCATGGTGGAGTGTCGTGTGCGGTTCCTGTCCTTCATGGGAGTAGGCAAAGACATCCACACATTCGCCTTCATTATGGACACAGGAAACCAGCATTTTGAGTGCCATGTTTTTTGGTGTGAACCAAATGCAGGCAATGTATCAGAAGCTGTTCAGGCTGCTTGTATGGTAAGTGACCTTCTTCAAAGGCATCTAATAGCACTTAAGATTTTCACTGCCTCCATAAATTATTGTTTTTTTTCAAATTTGCAGTTATATTAATTTCAAGACAGAGGAAAGAAAGACAAAAATTGGAATTGATATTATGATCTATTTAATCAACTAAAATCCGAACATTTTAATGTTTGAAGTGCCAGCTTAGTGAACAATGCCCCTTTAATAATTTTCTCTCCTAACCTCCGCAACATCTATGTAAATTAGAAATCTTTTCTTTCACTACAAAAGTTATCTAATGACAGAAAAACATTTTGCTTGGAGTTGTGTTATGAAATCCAGTGGTAATGTAGTGAAAATAACGCTTCTTCTAGAGTAGCTGAACCCAGAAAACTTATTTTTCAGTTTTCAAATGGGTATTTATAGGATTTAGTATCTGTTGTGTGCTAATGGACAGTTTCTGCCCAAACACTTACGGACCAATTTCCTGTTAACTTCAGCTGAGCTTTTTGTCGCAGCCAAAACAGAGGTTTGACTATATTTAATGAGAAAATACTAAAAGCGTGTTTTAAATGGTCTGTGAAGTTATTTGATCCAGTAATGATTGCAGAATGGCTTTGTTTTGTTGCAGCTACGGTATCAGAAGTGCTTAGTAGCCAGACCTCCTTCACAGAAAGTTCGGCCGCCCCCACCTCCTGCAGACTCGGTGACCAGAAGAGTTACCACTAACGTAAAAAGAGGAGTTTTGTCTCTCATTGACACTTTGAAACAGAAACGTCCGGTCACTGAGATGCCATAGCTGCGTAAGAGAGAAGATTCTCCTAACATTTGACTGAAGATAACAGTAGCCACACTAAGGAAAATGAATGAACGATGTCTGACCTTCCATTTCAGTTGCTGATGCTTTCTCTTCAGAGAATTTACCCCTATCGAAACAATGTTAGACAAGCATGTTCTCTCGTTCTTGCCACCATCGTGTGATATGAAAAGAAGCATGAATAATTTTTTTGCTGTCAGTGAGTTACATCATGGGCAATGGAAGGTCTGTTTGATTGTAAATACGTGAACATTACCTAAACTCACAGAAAAAAGAGAATATGGCCACATCCCTCCCAGTGAACTCATGCTAAAGTCCTTGGAGTGAATGAAGCCTGAGTTAAAAGTTTCACCTTCTTGAGCTGGATTTGTCACAAACCAATCTTAAATCCTACAGCACTTTGCTCTGTTTTCAACACTGGAATAGGTACCAAGTATTAGCTACCATTGAATTACTGTAGATTACTGTACCAAGTTTTATTTTTTACAGAACTACACCTGTTAGTTTTAAATTATTTGTCAGCATTGGTCTAGCAACTACTTTAACATCTCCCTGACATGCTTTTGAATCATAGTGTCATTATGTCATCTTCTGGTTACACATTACGGTCTTACAGAAGAATTATGTTTAAAACCAAACCAATGATGAAAAATCCAGAAGTGTTTTCAGTAACTGAGTTGCAGGGTGATCCACTGAAGCTTTTCAGCTTTAAACATACAAATTCAACTGCTGGCTGTTAAATTTATTCTCCTAAATCTATCCGTAATTCATCAGAAATACTGTTTGTTTCATGGAGGGCTCAAACCAATCAGGAATAAGAAAGAAGTAGTTAGTGATTTTATTGTCTTACAAGTGTTAAAGAGACTAAACTATTCCATACATTTTATATACAAGTGTTTGCTGAAATGTTCAGTTCAGTGTCTGGTTGCGTAATTCTCCCTTCCCCTCAGAGTTTGTTGCTGAATACTTAGCATGTCAGAAGAAGAACAATTACATTTCTTGTTATTTACAAAATTTCATGAAATTTATTTTACTTTTAATGCTCTTGTAACAAAATAAGAAGAGAGTTGTTTTTTAACAGGATGGTGTTTCAGCTAGTACAATTGGATTTCAATGCTTTTGCTCCAAAGACTTCATCTAATTGATTTGCTTTACACACCTGCAGACCCTCACAAATCAGCCCAGCATTGCCCTTGAAATTGTACTTCAGGCTAATTTTGAAATGCAGTCATGCATCTTCAGTCTCTCCCTTTGTCATCTGCTGTCTAGACCTACAGATTGGTACAAATTCTGGAAATGGAACATTAAATAAGTTTAACTAGTGTTAAAAATCTGTTGCCTCCATTTATAGCTAGGTTCAAACTGTGTCTCCCAAATCTGCAGATCTTGTCATACTCCAATGATAAAGGAGCACTGGCAAAGTTCTTGTTACAATAACACTTTTTTTATTTTACTATGCAAGATAATGTTATAAACAAACTATTTTCTTTTTTATTTCTTTGTTTGAAGAAATTAATGACCACACCTGGCAAAGTAACTTAGGAACACAACAGGAAAAGAATGATGATTCAAGAAATTTCTGCAATGAAAAATGCAGGAAAATCATTACTAAACTTAGCGTGATGTATGAGCAAGTGTCAGGTGAAGGCTGGCTATGCAACTATTGTAATTAAATTTAGCTTTCTACAATGCCCTCTGAAGAGCTGATCCTCTATGGATCTCAGATCTCTTTATGACCATGATTCTGCACCTCAGGCACTGAAGCAACTCTTTTCCCCTCTCAAGGCTCACGCTCTTGCCACCGCCTTTGCACGACCTCTATTGCCTGTACAGCTGGAGAGGCTGCTTTTACTGAGTACACAGGGAGAGCTGGAGGGGAGGGGATGCAAACAAACCCACCCCCTTTAGCAGTACCAGTGGTTTAACTGACCACAGAGCCAGATCACAAAGCATGGGGATAGCAGCTTGCATATAGCTTCTATAGTTTCCAATATTGATCCCAGTCACCTCTGTTAGGAGCAGTGTATAAACTCACTTCCTATCAGAGAATCACAGAACTGTTTCGTTTGGAAGAGACCTTAAAGGTTGTCTTGTTCCAAACCCCTGTCAAGGCGGCACTTTTCACTAGACGAAGTTGCCCATCCAACCTGGCCTTGAGCATTTCCAGGGATAACTGCTCTGAAACTGTGGTGGCTAACACCGTACCCTTAGGTAGGATTGTGAAGTTAAGAGATAAAAGTTTCCTTGTTCATCACTGTGCTAGTGATTCACATTTTATTTTATTTTAAATTAAATATTTTGACAGTGTCTTTTTAAAGTTTCAGCTGATGACGTCATGATTTCGGATTGGCAACTGTTGTACAACAGTTAATTAATTTTAAACAGTGTAATTAAATTTTGTCATTACATCTGCACAGTGCTGTTCCTCCCCAGGAGAGATTCAGACTCTCTGTAACTAAACCAACCATTAGCAAACAGCAGTGTAAAGGTTCTACATCCATGTTGTCAAGGCTAGGAACATCTGGTTAACTTTCATAAGCCATGTGAGCAACTGCAGGCAGGGCTGAGAAGACAAAGGTATTTGAAAAGCTGTACATCACTAGCCAGTCTATGTTTTAAGAGGTTTATGTCTGTTAACAAAATGCTGTTGATTTTGCAAATATTTAAGTAGTGTGCTTGATGATCTGACTAGATGTGGCCTTTTTGCTTCAGTAGAGCTCCTTATTCTCCAGAAGATTTAATATACACCCAGGTGTTTGCAGAATCAGAGCCTAATATTGCAAAGCCTATAATGTTTTGTTTAATAATATATTCAGACACTCTTTTTACCATGGCCAAAAAAAGTATGTATGGGGTGTGCGTGTGTTTGAGCAACTGCAACTGCTCTAGTTGATGTTATAGCAACCCCTCAGTTATCTATGCATTTTTTATAATACCTAGTGATTCTGTAGGCCGGCAGCCATGTTCACTATGCCTTGTATGTCTGATGCCATATTCTAACTTGACCTGTTAAATACAGCTTAAAATATTTTTATTTTATTTATTCTATTTTTACTGAAATATTCTGCATTATTATGTTGATGTATTGTCTTTACTGGATGTGCTCTTGTAACATTCTCCACTCTGTATACTATAGGTTGCCTAAAAAAAGGCAGGCTTTGTAATTATTTGTAGTCACATTTTTATTGAAGTCTGTAGAAGAATCATGTTAAGCAACGCTAATATCTTCATTTTTTTCAATGCTAGTAGTAAGTTAGAGGTAAGTATCATGTGTCAGTCAGTCATGTCATTAACACACTCCCTTGCAGAAGCAAGGAGATTTATATTCACAGTAAATGACTAATAGATAAAAGCCTTTCTTTTGAAATCTGTAGTGCTGGCTGTAGGTTTTATTTAAGCCACTTACTGTTTCATTTAAAGGGGAGCAAGGAGGTGTGGGCAATGCAAGGCTACAGAGGCTACCTACAGGATGGTTAACTGGGAATAACAAAAATAGCATAGGAATGGCATAGAATCCATTCACAGTGAAACAAGGTTTAGCAATGTATTTCCTGTGCAGAGTCACCTGTACCTACAGAAATACTATGCCCTTTAGTGGCAGAGGAAAAATTATGGAATATCTAATAGCTTACACCAGTTCTCTGTCACTAAGAGTTCTACATTTCTTAATTTTATCAAGCATTTCATGGATCATTTACCATGGAATCTAAAAGTGTTAGTACATCACCCATGGAACAGAGAATGTTCTCATTTCAAGAGCCAGTATGGGCTCAGCATTTCAGCATTACCATGGAATGCATTACTCCTTTCTTGGGCACAGTAATTAACACATTGCCACAACGTGTGCTGTCCTCTCAGCCAATGCAGGTTTGATTTAACAGCAGTAAGAAACAAGAAAACACACCACTGTTTATTAGCAGAGCCCAGTCTTACATAAAAGTACCTGACTGACAGCGAAAAGGACGATTTTCCCTGCTGTTGACCACTTCTCCACATTTAAATGTAATCTGTTCTGCGAATAAATTTAGCTGCATAAAGTGATTGTCTCAACTGTTACTGCTCCATGAAACTGTGAAATTATTTTGTTCAAAATGGTGGTTGAGGGAAGGGAAAAACATACTGGTGGTTTAGAGGCAATAGCAGTACAATAAAGACTTTTGTATCTGGAAAGCTGAATCAACAGTTTCTAGCTGAAAATTACAAATAGACAACTGAATTACAGAAAAATAATTACATAAGATACAGTTTTACTGTAAAAAGTCATTGAGTGTCATAGGCATCTACCTACAAGCCATCTGAAGTCAGTCCCAGATGTCGCCACTATGTGATGTTCCATGCTTACAAAGCAAGCTGCTGACCTGCAGTTGAAATATTCACTCTCTGATATTCTTGGTAAGACATCAAGATTCTAACTGGTTTAACCTCCATACCATGTCAAAATTGCAAATTCCTGAAAGCAAGATGAGGCCGATTGTGGGACATCATGGCATATATTACGTAAGTAGCCCAGAAATTCTATTATTAGATATGTGTATGTTGCTTTACAAGTAATTTTAATAATGAATGATACAAATCTTAATGGAAAAAAAAACCAACTCATTCTCTAACTGCAGAATCTCTTAAGTTTATTTTAAGCATTTAACAACCATATTGGAAAAAAAAAATATCTCCTTAGTGTCCATTCCTTCTACCAACATGCAGAATCTCTCCTCCTCCTAGATGGTTTTGAAATAAAATAAGAATTTTTTTTTTCCAGTTCTAGACATGGCATGTGTACAGGTCTAAATCTATCCTTACAAGCTTGTTCAAGTAAGAGTAGAGTTCACCATGTTATTGGAAGGGGTAAGGAGCATGGATTGCTCACAGGGATACGGAGAAGGTGAGGGATGTCTTTGTGTAGGACAGCTGGCTCAGATTAAAATGCTAAAAAGAAATTTTCACTGATTCAGCGAAGCAAGGATATTTATCTGATGAACAAGAGCCAGCTGTCTATGCTGCTGGTGTAATAACATTCACATCCTTTCTTAAAAAGGTACTGCTGATCCAGTGACACTGACTGGTGTGAGTGTAGAAAAACTAGAGATGTTACAACATTTTCTCTGGGTGGGTCTAAATCCAGACCCGTATGTCAAATAGGTTAAGTTCCACCATATTGGTGATGCTCCTGGCAACACTCTTGCCAAGTATATGAAATGGTTGCCTAGAGGAAAATTTCTCTTCTAGGCCACAGCTACCTTTGCCTTTCTATATTGCTGTTCTGTCTCTATTTCATTTTTACAAGTTCTAAATACAAATCAGATTTATTGTTAAAAGTATCTCTGTGCCTCCCTTTATCCTCTCCTCAGATTACAAGACAATTGTAGATATTTTACAGTTATTTTATTTTATCTTTGCTAGCAAGAGGGAGTAGCTTAGAAGCCCACGGCTGTTTCCAGACAGGCGACTACTCTGTCCAGTCACTGTTCAGCTGACTAGCAGTAACAGTTATAAAAATGTTACTTTGACAGTAGCAGCTCTTTTCAACTAAGAACTGTTTATGTTAAGAAATTGATGAAATGCAGTTATGAACCATGACAGTCTGATGTGACATTACGATGACAATTCAGTGTTTTTAGCATGAGAATATTTTATCCATTTTTCACTGTTACTATTTCAATGAGCACTTAAGTAGAAACCAAGAGAGAAAGTAATAGCCTATGCATGGGCATAAATGTACTTGGCCAGTTTCCTGTACAAAAGTTCACATCTAGTTTTAGAAATAAAAGTGAGCTAACACGCTTACTGTGCAAGGCTTATTTTCCATGCATCAGTCTTAAGTGGAAACTCACAAAAATGGTATCTAGCACTTGTAAAGAAAAGCCACTTAAAAAAATTCAGTCTCACTTTAAAAACATTAATTTGAAACTGATTACTTGTACAGATTTAGATCATGGTGGGGGGTTGGGTGTATGATTTAACTTGTCACTTTAAAGTGTGTAGCAAGAGGCTGTAGTTTTTTGACCTCCCTTCCCCCACCAGTCTATCAGCCTTAGGCAGCTGAGCTCTATTCACTTTAAAGTGTGATTACTGGATTAAAAGTTACTATCTAATGTGGATATTTCTACATAAATAGCCCATAATATATCTTTCCCCAAGGCCAGATTATCCTTGCATAAAGATATACTGTAATGTAAGAGTATTGTTTAATATACAGGAATCTTTACCTTCTTTACAAAGGGAAGGCAAAGTCTGAAGGTTCATACAGCCAAGCTGGCTTGACTATTTTTGACCGGGGTGGTGGAAATATCCAACCACTTGGACCCTGTGCTCCATTCTGGCCATGAAAGCAATGGGAAGTTGATAACCTGGGTTTGTTTCCTTACAACCTTTCTTATGGTGTTCTCAGTGGAGGCGAAGTGATTGTTGGGGGCTTCAGTAAACCCTGTTCTATTCTGCACATGCCTTTTGAGCAGGTGTCTGTCCCTCATACGCCTCGCCCAGAGGTGACAGATGAGATGTGCGCTCCGGCACTTTCCGTGGGGCTGTGTGTGAACCAGTGTTCACAGATTTCTTCAGCTGAACACGGCTGTCTGTCTGGGGCACATTTTTCTGCTGTATGTTACTGACTGCTTTAGGCACAGATACGTTACTGACTGCTTTTGTTTGGTGCACATTTTTTTGTGGTATGTTACTGGCTGCTTTTTTCTGGTGCACATTCTTCTGTGGTATGCTATTGACTACTTTTTTTCGGTGTGCAGTCTTTCGTTGTATGTTACTGGCTGCCTTTGTTTGGTGCACATTCTTTTGTGGTATGTTACTGGCTGCTTTATTTCGGTGCACAGTCTTCTGTGGTATGTTACTGGCTGCTTTTTTTCGCTTTTCTTGTGTGTTACTGGCTGCTTTTGTGTGGCACACATGCTTTTCTTGTGTGTTGCTGGCTGGTTTTTTTCGGCACACGGACACATGCTTTTCTTGTATCTTACTGGCTGCTTTAGACACAGAAACTTCAGCCTTAATATTAGCTCCAGTTTGGCGGTGAAGGAGCTTTGCAGATTTTGGCTTACTATCACTAGCAGTAACCTTACGTCTCCGTCGTTTTACTTTCTGCTTTTTCACCTCTTCTTTTGGTTTTTCTACAACAATGCCATCTAGCAGTCCTTTTGCTGCAGCAGAATCCAAAATGTCTTTAGCAGACACTTTTTTAGAAGTATCTTTCTGAAAATTTCAAAGGAAACAATGAATCTAAGCCACAATACAGAGCTCCTCCGAATTTACTCCATGAGAAAAAGACAAGAGAGTCTAGCAGAAGGACTTAAGTCACATATGATAAATGCTAACCAAACTATTTATTCACAAAATTAAGAACTTGACTTGCGTAAAGAGGTACTGGAGCATTTGCTCTTCAGAGATTTTCTTCTCTACCAACTCGAAGGGAAACTCAATTCTGGGCTCTGTAATGTGTGTCTGACTTGTGTTTAAAACCAGCTAGTCACCAAGCACCACACAGCTGCTCGCTCACTCCCCCACCAGCAGGATCAGGGAAAGAACTGGAAGAGTAAAGCTAGGGAGCTCCTGGGTTAAGGTAAAGGCAGTGGTTCCTTGGAAAGACAAGTGCCATAACTGCAAACGTCCCCCCTTCTTCCTCCTTCCCCCCACTTTATACAGTGAGCGTGATGTCACATGGTCTGGAATATCCCTTTGGTTGGTTTTGGTCACCTGTCCTGGCTGTGTCTCCTCCCAGCCTCCCACGTACCCCCAGTCCCCTCACCAGCATGGCAGAAAAAAACTTTGACTCTGTGTAAGCCCTGCTCAGCAATAACAAAAACATCTCTGTGTTATCAACCCTGTGTTCAGCACAAATCCCAAACACAGCCCCACACCAGTCACTGTAAGAAAAATTAACTCTACACCAGCCAAAACCAGCATGCTCCCACACCGACCTGCTCTGTAATGTGTCTGTAAGAACATACGTATCCACTACATGTGTGTATCAGAAATAGTTACTAAAATACAGAAATATCAGTAACATTAAACAGGAATAATTTTCACAGTAATGAAAGTTCTTGCTCATGATACATAAGTAAGGAACTCTCAAACTAGGAACCAGGTCAACATCCAAATATATAAAGAGAAACGGTGGGAACGAAACTATGTACAACTAGCTAAGAAGAAGGTTTCTGTAAACAAAGAATTTCAGTTTAAATTATAAGTACATGGTTTCTACTTTGTGGAAAATGTTCACTTCCTGAATCACCTAAAAATTGGCCACTGGAGCAATCACTTCTTTGTATTAGAATTTGACCCCAAAAAATTACTTGAATTAACTACCTGCAACAAAAGTGTTTGTTTCTCTGGAGAGAGACAATATGGTAGAGAGATACGCATAGCATGATTAACTAAAACTCAGACCAAGTTAAAAATATTTAATATTGTAAAGAAGGAGCTGAATAATAGGTAACTTGAAAGGCTTCCCATATGTAATTCTCTTAATAAAATCTTCTAACTTCCCTCAAGAGGCAAGCTTCTTTCAAGCACTGTAATCGCAGTATGACAGAAAATGGTACAAATAACCAAGTAAGATCTCCTATCTTTAATTTGCAATGAAATTCTAATTAGTTCCCCCCACACCCCTTCCCCTTTTAGTGGAAAAAATCTGTGCTTTTCTCAGAGACAGGAGGAAAATGTTGATGCTCAGAGATGCAAACTAGCCCTTTAAGGCCTTTTTTCAGGAATCGTGCCAAGACTTTTCTGTTTACTCAGCAAAAGCCCCCTGCCTTTCAAGCCAGATTTGCATATGCCTTAGTTTGGGAAGGAAACATATTCATACCTATTTTATTCAAATTACAATAGCGTCACCCATAGGGACTAAGATTTCATCTGCTTGGATACTGGATACTGGAAAATCTTGGTGACACATATAACAAATACATTTACGAGACACCATTTATCATGAATCTAATCAAGCTGTGTATTTCCTTCCAAAGTGTGATAACAGCTATATATTTTCTCTAGATGTTGCTGGCACTAACTTGGATCAAGGGCCTGCTCTGATCATGAACAGCCCCAGAAGAACAGGCACACCTTGTAAAGCTGTGCTCAGCATAATACTCCAGAAGTGGCACATTTCAACTGCTCGCCTGTCTTTTGGTCTTAAGACAACTAAAGAGCAGCCAGGAATTTTATTGCAAACATTCCCTTTAATTTATTCTTTTGTGGCAAATTGCAGTACTCATCTTCGGTGAAGTGATTTTAAATGGTAATTTTCATAGCTTACCTCTCTCTCTATAACAGCTAAAAAACAACCACTAGAAATTTCCGATGGCTCCATTTTGAAAAACATTTCAGTGGAAGCCTCTGAATTGGAGCAAGTAGAAAAAATGGAAGGAATAAGCCTGTTAAAAAAAGGAATGGAAGACCAGAAAATAATATTTAAGAATATTAAAGAAAATAAGGAAGGATACGTTAGAAGTAATTTTCAAATTATGTCTTTCCAAAACATAGCTTTATCTTAATTTTTTAAAACTGCAATTCAATTTTTAGAATTAATTGGGGTTTTTTCCATTTTTTAAATAATTCTCTTTTCTTGCCAATTATTAAGTATATTAATCACCAGACAATAAATTCGTATTAAGACAATGAAAAATTATGTTGTTGTGCAATTACTGAGTTATCAAGTTGTCCATGAAGCTGGGGAATCATCTGAAAACACTAAGCAGAAATTGTAGAGGTGTTGACTTTGAGTTATATATGCTCATAATAAATAATATATCTATCTAAGCTAAAAATCTTAGTTTAGCAAACTTTGCTATTTGTTATAATTGAGTGCTGTTTCTCCAGTTTTACAGGTTTGCAGTGCATCAGTGGGGAGGGAAGAACTAGCCTCTTCTCCTGTTCTCCTTGGATTCCAGGAATGCCTGGTTGTTACACAGCAGTCTCAAGGACCTGGCTCATAAGGCTGGCAAACTAGTACTAAGCTGTCTCAGCACAGAAAAACACTATCAAAATGGAATTATAACTCCCTCCTCTTCACTGAGGACTGTAAGATAGAGTCCTCCTCCTTAATGCTCCACTAACCCTCTAGTGACAGCTTTATTCAAAGATGGTTACAGAGAAGGGTATTCAATATTCGAAAGCAATATCCTGATTTGGCTGGCTAGTTCATTTTTAATGGGAAGTCTGCAAAATTGTTTGTCTCCAAGTTCTCACCACAATCTGGATTTTTTTCTATGTTCCTTGGAACTTGATAAAACAGGCTACAAGGCTCACATCCTCCTTGCATTGCTAAATAAAAGTTATGTCTTATGACACAGATTTTTGATTTTAGATCACCTTATTCAATGAAAAAAAAAAACCCTCAATGAAAAAAAAACCCCAGTGGTAAGCATTTATTGATGTATACAAGTTATTGTTAACCAGGAATCCCTTCAATTACCCTGAAAAATTATGTAGAAATTAATTCAAATTTGATAGGCCAAAGAGACATGCATGAGTGGTTTAGACTCCTCTCTATACACACCTGTTTGCCATGTGTACCCTTACTTTAGGTAAAGCTGTTGCTATAAACTGTCATATCCTGAAAGTAAGCTCAGCTAGGCTAGTGTGTACATGTTTGGAATCACCCTTAAAACTGCACAGCCCTAAGACCAGCTGTGTGACCCCAAAACTCCAACAGAGCCTTATTTTGTTCAGCACCACTTCAGTACTGCAGAGTAATTCTGAAAGATAAAATGCACATTTGTTGTAACAGTTTCCTGAAAGCCCTCAATTTTCTCGGAAAAGGGAATTAATATTCAGTAGATCTTTGATGATCATACAAGATGTTTTATTATGATTTGTCTCTCAGAGACACTACTGTGAACATGGAGGCTAGTAACTCTGCAACAGCCTTTCATTCTATACTGCACTGTTTTAGTCACATAAGTTCTCTAATTAATTCTAAGGAAAGTGTAAAACAAATTTTTGTAAGTAGTACATGCATCTTAAATGGCTTGAGCTTTCATCTTAAGCATAATGACTCTATATATTTTATTTATGGTGCTCTATTACTGCTCTGTCCATGCTGGTTACCAGCATCTTTATTGTAGCAAGGACTATGATGAAACATCCAAGATACTGCATGACAGTGAAGGAAGAACTGAATCTGAAATTGTCATTTATGAAGCTCAATCAATCTTCCATCACAAATTAGTCTGAAAAAATCCTAATGGAATTTTATTGTCCTTTTCTTACCATCCAAGATTGCCTTTTTGAAAGTGTGAGTATGATTTGGTGATTTGACAAGATTCATGATGCTTCTGCAAAACAGTGAACAGATTTCTGTTTGGCTTTGTGGGGAGGGGAGGTGTTTTACACAAGGGGGAATTTTTTATAAAATAATTAAAGCTCCAGGAACTTTTTTTTTTAATAAAAATTCTTTCATATGTTATGAATTTACGTATCATTTGTATTCAACTAATTTGGAGATCACTTCATTCCAAGGTCCCCCAAGTTCTCCCTATAGAGTAATAGCTGCACAGAGGTCAAGACAGACTCCAGAAATTTTCAAATTCCAAAGGAAAACACAAGCAAGAGTCCATAAATGCTTTTGGTCTAGCACACCATCATTGGCAAGACATACCCTGATTTTAATCCCACTTAGCATAAAAAAAATCAAGCAGGCTGCTATTTTCTATCAGTGAATTTCAAGAAACATGCATTTTGTTGCACTGTGTCTTATGAATAACATACAACTTTTAAATAGTCTTTGGACTGGCCAAAATTAATATTTACCATTTTAATCATGCCAAATTTAATTACAGTGGATATCTTGGGCCACAGTACTTTTCCCTTTGATAGCCAGGCTATTAACATCATCTAAGGTAATATAAAATCTAAAAATTGAGTATGATTTTGCTGTGCTTTTTAAAACATAAACTCTTTTAAACCTCCATCCTGTAATCCACTATTGTATCTATGTGTAAGTGAGTGCCAACTGTTTGCATTTATCTACCATGACTGAAAGGAAAATCCAGAAAATACCCATCAGTCTTTTAACAATTCCTCTGGCTGACAGGACTGACAGCTAACAGGTTATAACTATATATGAAGTATACAGCATATGTATTTCTTTCATATATATTTGTATTTGCCATGATGGCACAAGATCATCTCTTACTGTAACCTGTCCTTCCCAGAAGTCATTCCTCTGAATACAGCAATGAGCAATCCTACAGCAAGGGTTCTTATTCTTCTGTATTATTCTTACAATTTAAGATTTAATTTCTTTTTCCTTTGAAATTGATCATTCTACATCAGAAGCTGAGAGCATGTTAGCAACTTACCTGACTTCTAGTCTCCATTTTATTTTAAATTCATTTCATTCTCTGAATACTGATACAACAATAGCAATAGCTCTATCTGAAGAATGTTATTTCCAACCAGTGATGCTTTCTTCCCATCTTAATTTCAGATGAACAAAAATATTAGATGAAAAAGTCAATAGAATACTGCTAAGTACTCTCATAAACAGAAAGAATGGCATGACAAGCAGCAAAAGCTATTTTAATTTCATGCAGGATATATATCCATCTAGGACAAGAATTATGCTACAATTTAAAGTCATACTTTAATTTTTCCATAGATAAAACTGCTCATTCTGTACCTATATCGACGTGCTTTAGCTCCCTCCACTCCAGATTCCAGTGCTTTTTTTACTACTAGTTCGTTTTCTTCTGGGTAAACTGAACAAGTGCAGTAAACAATAGCTTGTACTTTGTTAACTACAAAACAAAACAGAACAAATTTTTTACTCTTCAGATTCTTCATACAGACAGTGGTTTGGTAGGGATTGAAAGCATCATAAAAATTATGTCACTTTTACCAGTAAAAATATCCTCCTGATCTCCGGTGTTCTTAAATAATTAAAATATTTTCAAATATTTGCAGATTTCAGCACAAAGTCAATGCTGTCTCCAGTCTTTTCACACAGCTACCAAAGGAGAGAGGTAAAAAGTGGCAGCATGCAGATGGAGTCAGACTACATTTGCAGAATTTCCAAAGCAGAGTATGACTAAGCCATAAGCCAGTTCTCTACACAATACCGAAGAATATTGTATTAATGCCTGGTGGACACTAGGACACAGAAAAACCTTCAGATGGAAGGAAATCATTCTTCAGGGGATTTGGTTACATGCTTATTGTTAATTGATAGAGTAATCAGTGTATTTTTAACTACATTAAAACTGATGATAGTACAATGGAATTGATAGTGCAAAGTCTTCCCAGAAACTGGGGAACGAGCACACTTACATTTCAGTGCATGAATCAACTCTTTAAGCTGCCTCTCAGCAAGAATACTGAGTTTATCCTCAGATACAAATCCCTGGAAAAGGTCTTGTAGCAATCCTGCATCTAAAAGCAGAGAGTAGTAAATTTAGTCTTGCAACTTGTATTAGTGTCTGACAATTCAGTTGTTAGCTGAAGCAGACCTGGTTGTTACTGGTGCAGTGGGAAGGTAGGTTTTACAAATTAGAATACCAAGGAGTGCCTGATTTATTTGCTTTACTTCTTTACCTGTAATTACTAGTGCCTCTTATTTGCTTCCAGTTAATGAAAATTATACAGTGAAAGGACTTAAACAAACAGCCAAGGAATGTAATCAAATGGAAAATTATATACATGTGAGTATCTTGAAATAAATTCTGCCTAGTCTTTTTACTTAAAAAAAAGCTATACACATTCTGCTCCCCAGAACAACCCTCAAACTTACATACTATCAACCTGAAGCAGTCACAGAATTATGCAAGTTAATATATATGTTTTATAGTAATTAAAATAAGGAAGGCTTTTAAAATAAAATTACACAATTTACTGGAGCACCTACACTGTCTAGACCACACAATACTTGAATCTATTTCTACCAGAAAGCATGAGCTAGATATCGTATCAAAAGTTACCTCTGTGTTCACTTAAAATAAACTCCATTGGATTGCCAGCACCCAGTCCAGAGCATTGTGGTAGCAGCAAAATAACTTTTGCCTTTTCAAGTCTTCGGTCTTTTGGTTCAAGCTCAGTAAAATCTTCATGTAACAACTGAATATCTGAAAAAACAGAAAAAACTCATCAGTTACAGACTGCAAGCAAGCCTGCCTACAGTTGATACAGGTGAAGAGACTCTGGTATTACACAGAATTTGACAGAGCTAGAGCCTGCTAGATTCAGATCCTCCAAGTATGGCCTACGGATTTCAAACAGATTGAAGGGCTGCATCTTCCACTGAAAAGACAGTTAATGGGGTTGTAGTCTTGCTGCATTCTGTCCTGATTGTGTCCTCTGGGTAAACTGGACAGGTGCACGTGTTTTGGATTAACACACTCAAACAGCTGGAAATCAGACTGAAAGCAACAGCCAAAACCCCAAAAGTTCCCAGCTACCAGCTACCCCAACTGCTACTTCTGTGGAAAAATTCACTGACATTTCAGGACCCTACATCTATGATATGGTTAGACTGCAATTGATTTGACTGTAACTGAAGAGCTACCAGCTGACCTTGTGACAAAAAAGTTGTTACTGCCATCCCCAATTCTCCACAGAAGGGATCTCTGAATTCTGATAGAATTAGTCCATATTTACAGATATCACAAACATATGTATTACAATACTTTTTGCATACCGACTGTTTCAGCACCTACTTTCACATCCCATATGACTGAAACTGTTCCTCAGTTCTTCTTCTTTTGCTGAAGATTTCACACCACAAACAAAAATTGTGGACATGCTGTGATTTGTCAGCACTGACATATGGGCAATGGTCAGATGGGAACCCGTGTGGGCCACTATAATGTCACCACCTTCACCCAACAGCGCCTGTGCAGAGTGTACAGCAAGGCTGCGAGATTTATCCTACAAAACAATGACACAAAAATTAAGTATGACCAACTATTTTGATTTCTATGAATGCCAACCTTCTTTTCCAAATTAGGAAAGTATTTCATTGTTTTCATAGCAAATGGGAAAGAAGGGAAGAAAAAAACTAATCAGGGCTATCTGCTAATACAGAATTAAACGAATTACAAAACCAAGCAGTCACTCAGTAAATTTAAATAACTTAATTCTAAATAATACATTAAAAAGCATAATAACTAGAGGTGAAAAGAAAGTACATATCATCCCCATAAGGAGGAACTCCTAGCAACGGCCTGTTCCAGAAAAGACAAACATAGGCCACAATTTAGGCAGAATTCATCTTCTGAGGCAGCTTAACAGAGAAATGTAAAACTGTTCACATAGCTCTTGATGATAATCACAGGAGAAATGTTACCCTTGTAGATCAAAGTTTAAGATTTTGCTGAAATTTGAACAACAGAGAGGCAGATTGGAATGCAGAAAACACAGGGACTACTCCACAAGAGTAAATGCTCTTGTACCACGGCTGATTAAGAGAAAACTTTATCAAATTACTTTAAAAGGAGTGAGGATACTGACCACAGATACCAGGTCTTGCATCAAATCTTACAAACTGATGATAAATGGAAAGGGAAAAAAAAAAGTGCTAAGCCTTCAAGTTCACATCATTGTCTATGTACACACAGCATTCAATACCACCCTACCCCACCATAGAGATGGATGTTTTGATGGTTTTATTTACTTATTTTGAATACTTTTAAGTAGTAATACTCCGAATTTGTCCCCATTACCTAGGGGGCTCTCATGTATAGTTCTTTTCTGTAAGTATGCTATTAAAAAAATCTACATACTGAAATGTATTGAATGCTGAATCCCTTTTTAAGTTGGGCAATACATTTAGAGGGTAAAGTTTTCCGACAATGCTAAGCATCTAGTGAAAATGCTGGTTGAAATGTTTCTGCTAGGCACTCAAGAATCATCAGACAGTTCAGATAATCTGTGGTTGTGCTGTTGCATGATTACTGCAAACGACCACTCCGCAACAGAAACTTCCCACCAAACTTCACTGGAGAGTCTAATGGTGGCAAGTCAGGAAAAAGACCAGTGGGAGATACAGAGACCTAGGAACAACATGGAACAAAATACAAAGAAGTGTGATCGTTCCATTACAAACATGCATTTGAAGAGGAAGAAACATTACAAGAGCATACCACTAACTGGGGGAAAGCATATGGAGTTGTATTGAAACTTTCCTCACATTTTCAGAAGTGACACTGCCTCTTTTGACCACTTTTTATGTTTAGTTCAACAGCTCTAATACTAAATTTAAAACATTCTACTAACTTAATTGTAGCTATCAATTATAAGCATTGACATTTGTATGCTAAATTAAGTAAGTGGATCAGTTTGTAACCTTCTAATTATTACAAATGTCCAAAACCTTAGGAGAGTTTGTTGCCGCCTGACTGATTTAATAGAATTGTCACACAACACACAACCTCTTTCTAATGCAAAGCAATTACTTCAATTTGCAGATCATCTGACTCAAGGCTGAACATCAACTCACCTGCAGTAAGAGTTTGCAATCTGCAAAAAGATCTAAATTAAGCAGTTCTTCTCTAAGAGAGGAAGGAAAAACCAGTACATCATGGCAATGTTGGTCCACAGCAAACGTGAAATGGTCGAAGTCTGACACAGATTCAACCTTTGTGAGTCCTTTCATCTCCAAATCTTTGATAACATCTTCAAGGCTGTTAACATACAACTCTGACCATTAAATATACAAGAGTTACTTGAGCAACATAGTTCACACTGATTATATGAATTTTTTACTTCTGTTAGTGTGTGTGTATATACATATGCATACATATATAGGTTTAAAATGCCATATTGTCTAATGCAGGAGGGAAACTTACTCTACATTAGGCATATAAGTTCTGGTTTGAAACAATTAAGTTAAGAAGTCTGATAAAATAAATTAAGAAAGAGGTATATGTCTCCAGAGGATGATTCAAAGCATCAAAACAGAAATGTCCATGTGCTCAAGAGACACTGTAGTAAATTTACTGCTGGAATGTTTTAGTTCTTTCAATTGCTTTCAATCTAGCCCAACTCACCAATAATTTTAATGGCTAATAACTGAAAGAATCCTTGTGTAAATGTAATGAAAGCATAAATGCTGAGGTAAGCAATTCAAATACCATAAAGATTTAAAGGTGTATCTAGTGAGAGATGTTTGTTGAAATGCTATTTCAGACAGCGCCATAAGTTTATGTGGTACATTAAACATGGGATGAATGCAGCAGCTTTTATTTCAGTCTTATTTAAAGATTCCGAAGTCACAACTGAAGTAAGATACATTATCCTGAAGAGCCTATAACCTAAGCACCGGACATTGGTCCAAGACAACAGTAGTAAAATAATATTCTTGAAAACATTATAAAACGGATTACCTGTCTAAGAAAACAGATAACAGTATGGTTATGGTATGGTTCATGTATCAGTACAGAACTGGGAACACCAGAGTTACATATAAAGTAGCCTACAGAATATAGGGATTTTAAAAAGTGTATTTTAATTTCAAGTTTACACGATCCTTCCAGAACAAACAGCAGGTTTAAGTATTGTGTCTTAACACCCTTTGCCAAGATTATGGTTTACACTAATACACCTGCTTTTAAAGACAGTTTCTCTTATTTTTGTCACATGAGGTTAACTCATCTATTCTTTTTCCTAACTTTATTTCCTCATTTATTTGGTGAAAGACCCACACAAGAAACAGAATAGTAAGAACAACCATTTCAAAACCTTTTTACAGTGTATAAATACCACTACTGCAATATATTAAAACTACAAAAAATATAACACAATATCACTAGACTAAGCAGAATTTCTCATAAGTATTTTAAATTACTGGTAATAATATACCCTGGAAATTCTAAAACAAGTATGAAGCAAACTATATCAATTCATATGTAAAAACATCAATACCAGATGATACTTTAAAGGCCTTACCTGATTTTAAGTGTGTTTATCCAAACACAGACAGGTAAAGTAGAAGCCCTTTGTTCCTGCTTCCATATGGTTTCTGGTACAAAGTATTCAATTGAAAGAGCATCATGTTTGATGCGACATCGTGCTAGTGCAGCTGCCAATTTGATTCTACAACTATAAAAACATAGTCACAAGTTTAATAAGTTTTATAAATGTTTTCATCGGCTATTAGCATGCAATATTTCTGTTACAATACCATCTTGCTCAGAAACCACATCCCAAAGGGACACCTCATTCTGCAAGCTGCAACAGAAAATGCAGTTATAGAACATTTTCTGCTCCAGGCAACAGTAGATCCAAGGTGGTAGTCAATAGTTAACACTATTTTATTTAAATTCAGGTGGGACTGGAATTATGACTCTTGACTCTCAAATACATCCATTTTCTCAGACAGCTAAAAAAAATCCCAGTATGTGTTGGAACTGCAACGTGGGGAATACAACCATCAGATTCATTTGCATGTTCGAAAATGTAAATACATATATGTGCAGAATGACCATTTGATGAAAGCTGGCCTCTAAACATGTACAGAAACAATAGAAGTATGATGGCAACCAGGAGTCACTTTTATTATTATTACATGAAAATGTCAGAGAAAATATTTCCAGTCTTTTTTTTCCCACAAGCTTCATGCATTCTCCTGATACATGATAATTCAAAGTAAATAAATATTGCTGGTGAACTACCAGGTATATTACTTACTGCCCTCCAGAAATGCCTTGCACTTAAGAAATGCATGAACTTTTGGGGCCATTCTAAATCCAGCAGCAACACAATTTTGTCTAATAAATGCCTTTTGAGTTCATCAACTCACTGATGGAAGAAATAATAAATATTAAAATATTTATTTTATGTATTCTGGGTTTTTGTTCTAATTATTTAAAATAATAAATATTTAACAAAGTTTCATAGTAGAAGTGCTGCTAAATAGACAGATGTTATTCCATTCCATGACCTCTTGATTTTACTACACTTGCATTTATGAATGTTTACTGAATATTTAATTTCTTTCCTAGAATTGTATGAAAAAAGTCTCAATGATGGCAAATAAGATAAGACGCCTGCAAAATAATCCACAATATAAGGATGGTTTCTTGTCTGTATTTTCCATAACTATATAAATACGAAAGTTTGCCTCCAAACTAAGTTCTCATCAAAAAAAAAAAAAGCCCACAAAATTTTAAGATGAAAGACGTTTAATAATTACTTATAAAAGGAACTGATTATACAAATCTTCATTTTTGCTAATATATATCAACTAAAAATAGCTCTTTGCATATATACCTGTATAAATAATGCCCTACTTCCTGAACTTCTGCTACAAGTTCCTCTTCATCAAAAATCTTTCGTTCTTGAAACTTTCGGTCTTGTAGGTCATAAAGCATCACAACAAGCAAGCTGGTTAACTCATCTGGCTGCAAGAGAAAAGCAACTGGACGGAGAAAGTGACCCAAAGCATGCCTTACTTCCGCAAAAAGATCCATATCAAACAGCAGTCGCCCATGTAAAAGGCATTAAAAACACTTAAATGCTTACTTGTAAGAATATGAAAGTAATTACTTGTGGAAAGTTAATAAAACACTTTTCTAAAAAATATTTTTTAAAAAACTCAAATACACAACTTTTAAGTCATTTAGACTATCAAAGTTAAAAACGTTCTCCATGCACACAGATAAAATACTGTATCTTAACAACTTCTAATGTTAGCAGAACTTAAACTTTGTAATTATTTTCTCTTCATAAAGTAGTTTGTTAAATAGATAAGCTAACAAAAACTTCTTGTCTATCAATTCCTCACTTGTGGGATTCTTCCATATGTAGCAAACGATACACTCAGTTATAATAACCCTTCTCCTTTTGGGATATACATAAAATCTCTTTTCTCTGTCTAAATGTTTAAACCAGGGAGCATCTCCTATTTCAGGACAAAAATTACTGCACTTCAGTTACTATTGTCTACTTCTTTACATGAAATTCTTCCAGTTATTATGCCTTCTAAAATTCTCACCTTCACACAAATATGACCAAAATTAGTTAGAAAACTCAAGATACTAGGGAAATACCAGCAAACACAAAATTTTAGCATGAAAGTCTTACTTCCTTACAAAAACAAGTCAAAGATAACTGTGTTAGTTAATTTGCCTGCTCACATCAACCTCCACAAACAGTATCAGCTCAAGTTTATCTTGCAATTTTCAAAGGCGTCAAAGACAAAACTGGAAGGAACAGCAGAATATCCTGCCAGCTCTAGAATTTCTTTCCATGTCAAAGCAGGAAAGCATGTTGAGAGAGTAAATTGGATCAGTTTTTGCCAGTACAATATTTGTATACAGTACCATTTGCCCAGGAAATGAAACATGGGGTCAATACATTTTTTTTGTCTGATGGAGTTCACTCCATGTTTTCCAGCTCCCAACGACAGGAAGGAAACTTTTTTTCCCCTGCTCACAGGGGGACACAGCTGAGAAGGAAAGCACATGGACATGGACAATATCACTGAGTAAGTACTATGCTGCAGTAAAGTTCATGGCTCACTCTCCCACCTTGTTTCTTTGAAGGTTTTGACTCCCAGCAATAAGGTGCAACAGAATCTCACAACATACTTTGGAGATGGATGCTTTAGACAACTATGTAAAAAGGTCAGCAATATTTCAGTCTAAGGCTGTCACGTAGTTCAAAACAACAAAGGTTGTTTTGAAGAATGTTGTAGAATCCTCAGAAAATATACTAATTACATCAACACAGAAAATACAAATTCCTCACAAAAAACGCTCACTTACTATTGAGTAGCATGGGTAAGCATTACTATCTAACAATATTTGTTCAAGAAGATCTTGATCTGTAAAAAAGAGAAAATGTTGACAACTTATGCCACTTTCTACAAGATTCTGTGGAAGTACACCTTGTAAGTCACTAAATTGTAATTTTAAACATCATGAAAATTGAGGGCAAATTCAATCACCAATATAGCACCTCTGTGTAATTCATTTACATGAAAAATTACAGGGTTTAAATGTTTGATTTCACAAATGCTAATAACACTTAGCTGTATTTAAAGATTTGAGATATATGAGTAGTCTAGTAAATGTAAGTATCATCCATGATTAGGATCCAGAAAGAACCACTAAGATGAGCTCAGTTGGTCAGAGCAGGGTGCTAATAACACCAAGGATGTGGGTTCAATCCTCTCATGGGCCATTCTTGATGATCCTTGTAGGTGCCTTCCAATTCAGAATATTCTGTGACTCTGTGATTCTGCAATAACTTGCAGTTTAACAAAAATTTCCCCAGACCTCTGCTGTCAGGCAGACACTGAACATTCGTTTTTCCATGCTTTCTCTGCTGCATCATTTCTGTTGGCAACTCTTGGGCAAGTTTTGCACTTACATTTTAGAGCATTGAAAGCCAGTTCATAAGATACACGCCTGGAATGCTCATCTTTAAAAGCCATCATGGGAGATTCTGAGTTATCGCCATACCGCACCAGCATTCTATCCTTATCCTTTTCAGTATGAATGCCTTGAAAAATCTTAGCTGCATTTATGTATATGGAGTCAGGATAGCCATTCTTCTCAATCTGAGTCACTGTTCTTTTTTCAACAGATCTTTTTTCATCTGAAATTTTCATTTCACTCAAGTCTGAAGTACAATTTATAACATCCTCATGTGAAGACACCAAATTACTTTCAGAATCTGGCATTGTTCCAGTTGCTGACTGGGTAAGTGTAAGTCACAGTCCTGCTGACTCTGCAAAAAACAAAGTTTGTACTGATTAATGACATTTTCATTCACTAAAATACACTTCTCCATTCCTTTTAGGGTTTTCAAGAGAATTTATTTTCTTTTTCGGGCTCTAATCTTGCAAATACGTATACATGTGTATCATCTATACTTCTATACATCTATCGTCTTATACATCATAGAGAAGTATTTATAAGAGTTTTCTTACATTATTTGTTTTCACCAACACACATGCAAAGACTGGTTACTTGTTTCAAAGAGGCCAGTCTTTTACAATCACTGGTCCTTTATACACAGAGATCTAATTCTCTGTGTCTAATAAGAAACATTACTATTGCAGACAGAACAGTATCTCTTACTAGGAATTCTCCTTTAATAAAAAAACCACCAAAATTTCAAAGCAGACATCATGTCTTCCAAAGAAGAACCATCTTGAAAAGAGTTGCAGTGAATTCCAAATGTTTGTCCACTAAACTGCGTATCTGTTCTTAAAAGTGGAGAACAGACATCACCTACATGTTAATGCATTAAACATATTACCTAAACAGCATAAATTTAAATGCAGGAAATCCATTCTGAGAGTCTCTTGTATTATCCAACTCTCCACAAGCTCATGTGCATTTCTTAAATTTTCTACACATCTTACGTAAACAGTAAAATAAAAATTACCTTCCCCAGAGGTGAAACAGGGCTTCAAGAACATGAAAAAGTCCCAGTGTTAGTTGAATGCAAAAATATGCTAAAGTTCCACATAAAACATACCTAAGGTATTGGATTTCCCCTACTTGCTCTGGCTGTTATAATATGCATTTATGATAATGCCTGAAGATGCAGAAGTCAGATTAAATGTTCAGAAGTGGGTTAAGCCAGAACAATTTTAAACACAGAATAAAGATTTAAAAAAGAAAATTAAACTAGTCTTCCTGCCTGGGGAAGAATAATACAAGAGAACTATGAGGAATTGAGCAGCTATAGCACAAAAAGCTAGGCATGGATCTAGGCACTGCAGCTAAAGAGTTCTGGATATTTTACGATTAATAGAACAAAATAGCAGAATTGGGGGGGGGGGGGGTGTGTTTGCCAATCTAAAAATCAAGAAAAGAAGGTGCTATTCTGATCAAATGGAAAGGCTCTTCTTTTTTTTGCTACATAATTTAGTTCATTACAACAATTCTCTAGCTTTTTTTCCCCTGCAATTCCCAATATCACTAAGGATAAATAAAATACCTCTTCTCCCTAGTTCAGACATACTTGCTCAGCATCCCTTCTTCCTCTCTCCTTTCCTGCTCGTCATCACAAAAAACCATAGTAGCAATGGAGAATGGCAGCACACAGGATTGGAGGGGCGCGGGGGGAACACAAACTGTTGCTTCTCCAGCAGGCAGCCATGAAATGCTCCATGCTGAACCAGCATTCCCCCATTCAAGTTCCCTTTCCCAAACATGGGTGACACTCAGCCCATCTCTCCCCTCTCCAAGAACAGCACAAGTCAGTGTCTGACCAGCCCAGCATGCTCCAGACAATGCATCAGTGTGGTTTCCTGAATTCTGGCAACTCATCTGGAGGAGGCCACATCTCATTCTCCTTCCCCAGGATTTGCTCTCCAAAACTGAGAACTGCTAACCCTGTAGAAGCAACTTTTACTGTTACTTTATGTAAAGTGACAGACAAACAGTTTCTTCTCACAGGAGTTAAGCTCCAGCATCCCTATTGTTAGATGCAGCAGTGATGGATCCATGGAGCAAACATAAATGTATTTTATGAAGCCATATTGAAACAGAACAAGCAGCACTATCAAAAGAAAGCACTATTCTTCACTAGAATAAAGCACCAGATCACCTAAACCAAATTTAAACACTTGTGCTTAGAAAGGAAAAAAAAAGCATAAATGCTTTCATGATCTTTTACACTAATTTGACCAGCAAACGTATGTATGATTTAACAGAAACATGGACACCATCTCAGGGACCTGAAACTCAAACCTCTTCTCCTGGTAAATGCAAATACTTCATTTTAGCATATGTAGCAAGTGAACTACGCCTGTGGTGTAAGGACGTTGAGGAAGTGTAGAGTTCCCAATTACTCTTTGTGACTTCTTTGCCAAAGCCGTTTTTGCTGAGCCACAAGACACAGGGCTATTAGGATGATCTGATGAATGTACTTTCCCCAAAGACAAACGCCATCCTGATAAAGATGAGATGCCAGTGCTCTGCCCTGTGCAGACACACTGCATGTTTGCAACACTGCAAATCACAGCCTAAATTACTGAACACTGTGCCAAGCAGAGGACACCAAGCTGGATTAATACAAAGCTCAGCTGGGAAGAAGAGCTTCCCAGACAAGAGACAAAAGATCCTGCCTTCGTTTGTGGATCTCAAGCAGATTACTCAGTTGACAGGGAAAAAAAAAAACACTCAAGGTCTCAAGGAAGCCATCATTCTCCTAAAACAGAATGGCCTTCGAAGTTCAGGTCAGACTATACAGCTTTACAGCCAGGCAGTGTGACATAGGAGGCGTGAAGGCACTCACATTTTTTCCCACCTTTTTTTTTTCAAAGACTGAGGGGAGCTCTCAGCTGCTCTGGTGGGCTCTGCATTTGAAGGGTTCAACACATCTACAACTAAACCCACACGAAATTCACTGGAAGAGCGCCTGAAGAGAACTTGGGTGAGAGAGAACAGACTTTATTCTCATGTTCTGGGGAAGCTCTTGAACAAGACATTTCAGTTAACCTTTTTCTCACCCCCTAAACCCTTTTGAGAAAAGTAACGTATCAAGTATGTGTCATGTACCTTCATAGGATGCCCACCAAAGAGAACTGTCTTAAGACTGGAAGGTTTAAGTCTGTAGGAGAACTTTAATCGTTGCTTCCCAACACCAGAGATACACTACCATTTTAGCCAGTATGCTTGCCAATGGAACTGAACAAAAATATGATTTATTTATTCAAATGTTCTTAGTTTTAAGTGAAATTGTTCATAGACTGTATTGTTCTGCAATTATGAACAGCGCTAGACAAATAATTTGCGGCATACAATATAGATCCCTGTGAATAAGAAATAAACAATGTTTCCACTTTACACATATCTTCATTTAAAGTGGAAGTTAACTACTGTACCATAAACACTCATCTTGAAGGATGTCTCCAGTTTTGACTTAATAAACTCAAGCAGATAGAATTATGACATTTATTCACTGCACAGCATAGCAAGTGACTTACACACACACCCCCATAAAAATCACTACTTCCTTTGTTTATATACCAATAAATGTATTTTTCCCATTTCTTCAGTTATCACCTTTTTCAGTAGCCTCTACAAGTAAGGAAAAGAGATAAACAACAAACAGCCCCACATCACTTGTGTTGTATTAGGTACAGCAGGCAACCTGACCACCCAGTTCCGATTCACATTAACAGGGACTCCATGAGAAGTGGGTATGTGAGCACGGATGTGGCTCCTCGCACACCAACAGATAGTAAATCCTTGTAAGTCGTAGATACACGGTAGTTTTCGTCTCACTAACTCTGTGAGTACACATGACGGCATCTGCTTCCTAACATCTGTCTGACACTGAGCTTCAAAACCTCTGCTGTCTCCAGTTCCACCCAGCCAAGCTGGAGGGAAGCGAAGACTGGTGAGAGTCAGGAAAACAAGTCAGCCACGAGACCATTCCCCTACTGCGCTTTATTTATGAGAAACAGCTAAAGTCGACTCACAGGAAAGGCATACGGGAGGGAAAAAACAAAACAAAACAAAACAAAAAAGGTACTTTTTTGTATAAATAGGCAAAGCGTCCGTTCATTGTAACACTGCCCTAAAAGGCCCTGAAACACAACCAGCTCCCCAAAGCCGCGCGGTCGCGGGCGGCGCAACTGCCCTTCGCCTGGGCAGGGGCCGCGGGGCTCGTACCTGGCCGGGCTCCTGCGGCTCCCTCGGGGNTGCCCGCCCAGGCCCCGCCAGCCCCGCCGCCCGCCGGGCATGGCCGCGGGGCAGCGGGGCCTGGCAGCCGGGCTCCATCCCCAGGGGCCAGGCCGAGCCCCTCCCGCCCGCGGCATCCACCGGGAGGCACAGGACGCCCTGGCAGCGGCACGCACGGGGGTTGTGGCGGAGGAGTGCTTCCAGAGGTTTCCCTGAACGGACCTCTAAGGAAATCCCTTCGCGGGAGCGAGAGCTGCTCCCACGCTCCNGTCTCACTAACTCTGTGAGTACACATGACGGCATCTGCTTCCTAACATCTGTCTGACACTGAGCTTCAAAACCTCTGCTGTCTCCAGTTCCACCCAGCCAAGCTGGAGGGAAGCGAAGACTGGTGAGAGTCAGGAAAACAAGTCAGCCACGAGACCATTCCCCTACTGCGCTTTATTTATGAGAAACAGCTAAAGTCGACTCACAGGAAAGGCATACGGGAGGGAAAAAACAAAACAAAACAAAACAAAAAAGGTACTTTTTTGTATAAATAGGCAAAGCGTCCGTTCATTGTAACACTGCCCTAAAAGGCCCTGAAACACAACCAGCTCCCCAAAGCCGCGCGGTCGCGGGCGGCGCAACTGCCCTTCGCCTGGGCAGGGGCCGCGGGGCTCGTACCTGGCCGGGCTCCTGCGGCTCCCTCGGGGCGCTACGGGCGGGGCTGCGGGCACCACCCCCGGGCCCGTGCCGGGCAGGGGTCGCCCCATGCCGGGCAGAGCAGCTGGGCCCCGGCACAGCCCGTCGGACGCACGTGCCCGGCCCGGCGCGGCCCACACGCACCTGCGNCCGGGCATGGCCGCGGGGCAGCGGGGCCTGGCAGCCGGGCTCCATCCCCAGGGGCCAGGCCGAGCCCCTCCCGCCCGCGGCATCCACCGGGAGGCACAGGACGCCCTGGCAGCGGCACGCACGGGGGTTGTGGCGGAGGAGTGCTTCCAGAGGTTTCCCTGAACGGACCTCTAAGGAAATCCCTTCGCGGGAGCGAGAGCTGCTCCCACGCTCCTTTTGTAGCTTTGGTTTGGTTTGGTTTTTTTTAAAAATGAACCTTTTGTTTAAAAAAAAAAAAAAAAAAAAAAAGAAGTTCCAAACAGCATCAGTTCTCGCAAACTCCCTGAGCACGTTTACAGTCAAGTGTTACCGACACTCGCATTCCTAACAGCATCGAAACGCCACCAGTGATAGGACTGGAAATCCCCCAAGTAGAGGAATAGCCCCAGATAAGGTGCTGGGTTTTCACTTGCACTTGAAATTAGCAGCATGATCTTGTAATGTTTTATGTCTCAGCCTCTGCTTTTATTCAGAGTTTGAAAACATTATCGGAACATGCTTTAAAGTTGTTTCCAGATCTTTTGTTTTTAAAAAATGGAAAAAAAGGGAGAGAAAGCATTTATTGAAAATACTCCAACAATCAATAAATCAGCCATAACCTTTGTCAAAAACCAGATATCTGCTTTATCCCTATGAAGTTTGTAGCTGTTACATCAATGCTGTCATGGACAACCTTTAAATTCTCCTAAATAAGGGAAAAACCCCTGCGATTCAGTTAAAATCTGTAATAACTTTTGGACTGTCATTTTTCCAACAAGATCCTGCCTGGCACTTCACAAAAGCATCTGTCACAGGTATGAGTGCTCTTACACAGGGAAGATAGAAGCACCGACTCTTCTGCAGCAGGGCTGCACAAAAGCTAAGTAACCAAGGCTTTGTTATAGGTTGGCTGCACATTTAGTACAGCTCAGTACAAACCTTAGTACAGCCATGTTTCTACAGATTGTTGCAGAGCTTTGGGGAACAAACAGCATTGAAGCACACAAGCCAGTGCTTGTTATTCCTGCCAAAAACTTGGGTGTTAGCCAGATCCCTTTCTGGTATCAATCTTACTGAATATCCAAGCAAACCAAGATGTGACTCTATGCAATCACGCGCATCAGGACTAGAAAATTTTGAGAGTTAAAAACAATGCTTAGTTTTCAGGTGTTACAAAGACACCCCTCTGGTCTGGATCTGCTACATGCTCCAGCGCAGCTGGTGCAATTTTGACAGCAGCGATTAGTTACAAAGCAAGCGAAATAGGCTGGGTAAACTTTGCACATAGCAGTTCAAACAAATCTTGAATCCTTCCTGATGAAGGGGTGAAATATGTGTTTAATAGGTTGTGTGGATCAATAGGGTGCTGTGCTGGCCACCATATAGATGAAAGGAGATTTTTGTTCTGTTTTTTTCATTTTGTCCAAATAGATATGGCAGATCTTTTTAAAAGACACAACTGGAAATTGCTGCCCAGTGTCAATTTCATTTCTGTGTACTAATCTTTCACCTTCACTTTGAAGTAGTTTATTTTGCTAAAAGTTCTGCTAAGAATTTTCAGTACCTGGAGCTATTTGTCTTTTGAAAGAAATAAATATATATTAGCACCACTATCTCATTTCCCTTTTGTCTGTGACATTTTGAGCTACTGTCCCCTCATAAGAAGCCCCCTTAAAACTCCTTCATATTTTAAGTTTGACTTTTTAGCCTACATGCTTTTAACGTATTCATGGACAGAGAAAAAAAGGAAACAGTTCTTTCCCATCTGGGCCCTTTCTTCCCAGAGCTTAGCATGCTCTGGAAGCTGAGCAGTCTCATCAGGGTTAATTTGATGCAAGCTGAAGTGGCTCACTGGCTTGCAGGCTCAGCGCCCTAGGTAGCGCATGAATGAATTGCTGACAAAGTTAAGAGTAGAACATTAAGAATGAGAATAAAAGATTAAATTTCATTTCTTTCCAGCACAACTTGTAATACTTGAGTGTGTTTGTTAGGCTAAATAATGTGAAATTTGGTAAATTGTTTCACTGAAGGTGAGCAATAGAAAGCCATTAGGCTGTTTTATGTAAGCTAGTGGTTTAAACTATATCTAGTACTACTCAAGGACTGGATATGGTAAAACTTGGACTTGGTGGCTTGAAGATGACAGAGTGCATTGAGTTGATACTTTTATGGGAATGAGATCTTGCTCTTAAGTGACGACTTTCATCTCAGAGTCCACTTGCCTATATTTGAAGCCAGGGAGTCTTTTTTTCCTACGTACATAATTTATCTGATTTTTATCTGACCACTCACTCTGTATCATAAGGTCTTTCTGACCTCATTTCTAATGCCTTCCCTCATCCTTGCTGGTTTGAATACTTTTATGTATTGGTAAACTATCACGTCTCATTGCTCCTCTCCCTTTCCAGATTGTTGCTGAACAAAAAAAAATGTCAGCATATAAATTAGTAAAGAACTCCACTGATGATTTCCCTTCACACCTTCCCTTACTATATTTTCAGCAAGTATTCATCCATAGAAGGACATTCTTTTTTACACTTCTTATTTTGAATTTACAGTCCAAGTATAATAAGTTATGCAGAGGCAAAAAGATCAAAATCTGCCAAGCTGGTCATGCCCACAAACATCTACGTGCTGATATTGTCCATGCTGATTTCTGAAACTCTGAATTTCTCCAAAAAATCAAGAAACACCAAATATTTGATTTTTCTAGTGAAGTGGCAGGTGCTGACATGGTATAGCAAAATGTAGGAGGTCATAGGAGTTTCAATTAATCCAAGTCTTTTACATTGTAGAACTTTTGATTACTCATTGAATCCACAGGAACTTGGGTTTACTGGCTTGTGAAGTTCTTCATAATGGAAGACTAGTAAATAATTTACTTAAAACAAGTAAAAAGTCATTAACAATATATACCTGGCCCTGTGTGGTGTTGGTCTGTTTTGATAGCTCTTTCAGACTAGATTAAATATTTGAGAAAGGTTGCCATTTTTGTTTGGCACAACACAGGTTGCAAAATTAATGTGTAAACAGGCCTATTATATAGTAACTGGGAGTTGGTAAGTGAACAAAGACTTCACTTTTTCCCCTTTTAATCACTCTGTGAGTAACTGTGGTTTAAGTGAAACTGAAAATAATTTTGTTGCAGAAATGTTAAGAAATTTAATAGTTCAAAACTGACAGTCACTGTAATACTTTGTTTCACTCAAGGACGTCTTTGGTTCACTTTTCAAACCATTTAACAAGTACCATGTGCTAAACTTAAAACCCTTAAAGATCTGTAGTGGAGAAAAACCTATGAGATGTTACCTTAAATTCCTTTTTTCTTTTATGTCTTTCCTTCTTGTTGAAGTATTACATTTAGTGTAAATTTCTGACACACTCATCAGTATCCTGGTTATGGTCAGCTTTCCTGCCTCAGAAGTGGAAGATTTAAGTTCTAGAGCAGAATATCTTTCATTAGAGTTAGAAATTAATCTGAATTCAGTATGATAACTTCAACCTTAAATCTTCAACCATTCAAGTATATACAAACAGCTGCCTGGACTCTCACAGAAGCTGAGAGCGTAGGACAGACAGAGGAAATACAGGTGATAAACAAATCTTCCTCCTTTGTTTTTCTAGTTGATTTGCAAATCCAGTCAAAAATGTAAGGGGTTCATTCAAAACCCATTTTTTACATTTAGTTTTTCTAGGTTGTTTAATTTTATTTTCAAAGGTAATGGCCAAATGAGTCCAAAAGTTGCTAATGGCTACAGAATGATCAACTGTTCACTGGAAAGGTTGCCCAGATATGTTTTGTGCTCCACAACTGAGATTTTATTTAATTTTTATCTCATTACACTTGCAAGAAATCTTGTATTAGGCTTTATAATAAGGAAAAAAAAAAACAAGTCTGGTTTGATATGGAATGTTTTAAATTTACCTTATTCACTCTTCTGACCATTTATTTTACATCTGAGAGAACCGTAACTCAGAACAGCACAGAACAACTAACAGGAATTGGCTTGAAACTAACAAATGCCCTGGTAGAAAACAGTAGGATCACTAAAGCATTATTTTGGCAATAGGAAGTGTGGAGGACAAGGGAAAGCTGATGACAAGGAAAGCTCAGGAAGAAATCTGAAGATCAGGCACCAGAATAGTTGGTATTAATAAGATACAGGGACTTGAAAAGGGACTAGAGGAATATGAGCTGTTTCAGGGGTAATAAGAGTAAGAGACAGAGGAAACAGAGCTAAAATTTCTAGCCAGAGGCTATCAGAGAAGGAGCAGAGCAAAATAGTGGAGCTTTCAGTCACACAGAAGCAAGGTAAAAAATCGTTGCAGCAGTAATTAGCGTTTTTGTCACTCATGACCTTAGCTTTCCAAGTCTTCAAATATTATTATTATTGACATTTTGTAAAAACACAGCAGCCAGGGTATTAATAAAACATTCCTTTTCAGATACACCCTTTCATTAGAGTATAGGTTACATAAATATATTTCTATAGTTTATTTACCAGGAACATGCAAAGCTGAGTTCCTTATTTCTCATGGTTATGACCTCAAGCTAATATAGTAATCATTATGGCTAACATTAAAATTCAAGAGTGATTTTCTGTTCACAAATACTTTTAATAGACAAACAGGCATAAATTCCTGTTTCTTTACATGGACAATTATCAAAATAATATTGTTTAGCAAATCTAGACTTTGACATATTCATACAAAAAAACCCCACCCTTTCAGATAATCTTAATATAAATATGTATTTTATTATATATATATATTATATATATAATATATATATTTAAAATATTATTTCTGGATGTTAAGAACAGGAGAGCAATTACCAGAACAAATATTTCCCTGTGTAATCTAATGACAGCTCAAATGTAAGAACTTAACATGTAAGTCACCTCAGTTGCCAATGTTTACAGTTTATCAAGAAAACTAAAAATACTGCATACGTTCCATAGAAACCATTTGTGCAAGACAATGTTCATTTTTGCAAATACTAATAAAATTGCAGAGATGTCTGCCAGGAAGATAAAGGAGGTACAGTACAGAGAAGTAAAGCACAGTCAGATAATTTGACACCGAAAGCAGCAGCTCTGTGGTTTGGCAAGACATAAGACATTCTTTCACCATTCAGGGACAACTCGTTCTGGTTTTAGTGACATGAACAGCTCCTTTAATTTTCATCTTATACATAGGTAAGCACACCTATACAGAATGGAGAGCCCTGAAGCTATACATGCATAATGAATCAAGCCTCAAAAGATTTGTTCACATCCCTATGGTTGCAAAATTGAATTATAACCTGCCTCGTTAGTAAGTATTTTGTGGAACATGTCTAAAGTGGTTCTCAACGCTTCTGCTGTCTGTTTTCTTCCTTTCTTCTATAACTTAGGTTCAGAGACAATCTGAATGTCTAGGACAACTTGAGCAGAGCTGAAAGAATGAGACCCTCTCATGGGTTCTTCTCCAGCACCCCTGCACAGGTAACACTAGACACCAAGACAGATTGTGTGATAGCCTCCTGGGGCCCCATCAGCCTTTCTTCTCACAGCTTGCATCCACTGAGCTAAATTTAAACACTCCTACTGAGTTTAGTGATACAGCCTCAGTCTTTCTTGCCCCATGCCTCTGCCCAGGTAACATCCACCTGTCAGTTTTGAGATCCTTAGTTCATTGTACCCATTGTTCCAAATTATTACATTCCATTCACAAGAAAACAGTAAGTGTCCAGTTGTGTGGGAGGACTGGTGTTGTAGGGTTGTACGTGTTCCCTTCCCCACTCTGATGTTTCACGCTGTTGCTGGTACCCCTCTTACTATGATGGCGGTTTCAGTTACAGAGACCACAAATCTGTGCCTGCTGGTTCTCCCCAAAATCCAAATTCACTGCTGCCCATGTCTCTCCCCGATCTTGTCTCTGCTCCATAAATCACGTGTGAAAGCCAAGGTAAGCTCTAAATGAGGCATTAAGGTATCTATGGTCTAAACCAAGTGAAGACACATGCTGCTGATGCCCACAAGCACCTACTTTACTGTGTTTGATTTTGTTGTTAGCACAATCAATGATATGCCCAAGAACCTTCTTGAGCTTGGTTAATTTTGTCTCCATTTTCTGGAGGGGAATTCCAGTTTTCAAATTCCTTCTATCTGCAAATGAGTCTCCAGCCCCTTTCTTACAAAACGGAGAGTATCTGTCTGCCAGATCAAACGGCTCTTACAGCTCTGCCTGTTTATACTGGGTACCCTGCAAGAACAGGGTGATTTAGTAGATAAGCCTTGCATTCCAGTAGTCTTCCCTGTGACTCACTATCATCTAATAGCACACTTTTCAGCCCAGACTATTTTCATGTGTCTCCTAAAAGTTTGTAATATGTGTTAGGCAGTGTTATAAATAAAACCTGCAAAGCTTAAAAAGACGGAGATCGATACTCTAGGCACGTTGTTGTTAATATTGTTGTCATTGTTGTTGTTATTATTGCAGTCCAGTAGATTTTACAGGATCAGGCAGAAAAATAGCATCTTCTTGAGGCTTTTCCTACTTTCTCTCTCTACTGGAAACTAAGTAATGTCGTGACCAAGAGTTAAGTCTCAATTGACTGTCAACATGCTGACTTTGCAACTATACACGAGTGTTACAGACACCTTTCTGATTAAGAGCATTCATCACAGTGCCTGTATGCAATTTTCTCTGCTGATGATGCTGATTTCGGATTCAGAAATCTTTGGCACTGCTCTGCAGATAAGAATATTGCAGAGAAATCCACGAGTCTAGCTCTCCTTGGAATGCTGCCAACCATTTTAAGTGTCAAAATTGACTTAACTCAGCTCTATTCACAAGATCAATCAATTCTCTCTCAAATATATTTTATGTGAAACAGATTTGTGAAAAGTGTTTTTTAAGCAGTGCGATTTCAATGCAGCTATTGTGGCAGTGCATATGCATCATCAGATCATTGCCTGGGAATGAGATTGCTTGATCTGTTATGCAGACACAGCCATAAGAAATACACTGTGCTCCTATTTATTGCTTTTTTAGCGTTTGCAACTCACTTGATAAGTGTGTTTGCATGAAATTGTCCATTTTTCCCTTTTGAGTACTTTGTCACAATTTTCCAGCACTAATGACAAAATAGTCTGTTAATAACATGAGTTGACAAGTTTTTTAGTACGACCATTGCGTTCTCACAAATACCTAGCAAAATGAGGTAATGAAAAGGCACATTCTTAGGCCTGGCAAGTCACAGTTGCATTTTCACGTTCTTGAACAAACAGTAATGAGACAGTCATTCCAAACAAAGATTAAAAGAATTTAATTCACTGAACAAACAGAGGCAACATAGGAGTATTCATCAAAGCCAGGAGGATAAAGAAGAGAAACAGTGGTTTTGAACCACATTTGTGTTTCAGTATTATGCTGAATTTCAATGTTGCTCAGGACATAACCTGAAACTAGAAGCAGGTTGTCATTGTCTGCCTTCTGATCCATCTTAGTGGCTTTTTTTAGACCTTTTGTCTGTAAAACAGGTAACCTGCATACCCCAAAGATTTTTAAAGTTGCCTTTTTGTTGTGTAATAGAACACTGCTAGGGCTTGGAGCCTGTCCTCACGGTGCCCATCCTTTCCTCTCTTTGTGTTCCTCACTTTAAGCCTGGTTTCTTTCAGGGACTGAAGAGCAGCCATGACCTGTTACGAAGTCTGGCACTTCCCTAGCCTGAATCCTGCAGTGTTTAAGTACTCTAAGAAATGGGGCAGGCTTTAGAAAACACAGCCTTCCAACTGATTTCATGCGTCTAATAATAGCCTCTGAAGCGAGGAACTGTGCATATGCCTCATGCAAGTGATCACAGTGTCAAAGTAGACAGAGACATACAAGCTACAAGCTCAGAAAAACAGTTTTACAGGCTGCTGATAGGTTTTTGTTCTTTCCATGCGGGACAAAGACATCAATTCAATATTGGGATGGCCAACATGGAGATAAGAAGACAATTTTCTTCCCCATGGTTTTAGCATAAAAGGATTTATGCAGCTCTTACTGTTCTCGTTGACAACTGGCCCGAGTCTTTCTTGCATGTGGTTTCATGGCTTGTTTGCTTTTTTTGCATTACTCAGTGGATGCTGGTGATAAAGTTGCACTTTCTGAGTGGTTAATTTTGTTAATATTTTTGATTACTTTGATAGCTTTGATACTGAAAGCTATTGTGCACTGCTGTGATCATATTAGCTTTCCAAGCAAAACTTTCCTGAACAGAAATAGCAATGTGCTTGTCTGTCGTAGATCAAAACAGCCATCACGCTTCCATTTAAAATTTCACTGATTCTGCATCTGTATGCTAGTCTGGTTCAAGCCAAAGAACACTGTGTACATTAGCATTTCACAACTTAGTAATTGTTCTCAAACATTATGAGTTTCCGTAGAGACTGTTGGAATTAGATGTATTGCTTTTCATAGGAGAAAAACCAGTTCTATTCAAAATACTGCAAGGAAACGAACAGGAAAGTACTAAAAAAAAAAAAAAAAAGAAGATGACAAAATAAAAGATTGAGAGTATATTCCCACTTATCATAATCTCCTTTTTCCAAAGCTTTGCCCGTATTAAATTCTTTGTGAAGCACTCATTCAGTTATGCTGGCAAAGGATATCATAGCATCAACTTGCAAAATGACATGGAAGGTTGTTGCTCCTCTCTTCTTTCACTTGTTAAAACCTTCAGTGATACTGTTAACTGTCATAGAAGCACTGCAGGGCCATGAGTTTTCATCCTTTTATATAGGTGAATGAAACTCTGATTGTTTGATATATGGCAGTTTGAAGATTTTGTTCTTCCTGACAGCAGTTTATATGGGCTTCTGAATTTCCCTTGATCTGTAGAAGTGAGAGGAAAATAAAGGCATGCAAGTCTGAGCAACTTTTTTCCTTTCTGAAACAAGAGCTCCAATAGGTTTGTATTTAAGTTACAGCAAGAGTCCTCAATTATTTAATCTTTCTTTTCTAATTAAATAAATCCCTGTCTTGTTCATTCAAATCAACTCCACTTGGATTCAGCAGTGTATTATTGATCATAGCAAGCCCTGGGCAGGCAAAATACCGCAGTAGCTCACCCAGTTTGAATTAAAATGTCTTTGTTACATGGAATTGCATATTAATTTATGTGTTCAGGTAATTGGCAGTTAGAAAAACTAATAAAGGTTTCTAGAACAAATGAACAGTATTTTACTTTTTCCTGAGGATATTCACCCAGCAGATTCATACCACTTAATTAGTGCAATTTTTTACTTTAGGTGTACCAGTGAGAATAAGAAACAATTAATAATGGTAATTTCAGCGATATTCTGATAAGGAACCTAAATTGTCTTCTAAAGAGATATTGGATTACTCCTAAGAAATATTCCAGATTTAATCTCTCAAATTTGTGTTGCAAGTTCACAGCAGAAAGTCCAATGATCCATTCAGAACTTACAGCAAAAAACTCATACCCTTTTTACAGATTTCAGTTCTGACACTTGGCTGCTTTGGCTCAGCAGTAACCCCTGATGATATGAAAGCTCCCAGAATGTATGGAAAGGATATCTGTGGGGTAGGGGGCTACTCTCCTCATCTGAAAGATTTCTAGTAGTGATCTGTGCTATGATTTCAGCCAAGGAAACAGTTAATAGTAGTTAAAACCTGATCTGATTCTGGTGCTGAATTTCCTATGGTTCTGCTACTTCCTGGCAGTGTTCAGACTCTTCTAGTTTATCTTGTGGAACTCAGGCCACAGTTGCATCCTGATACCTGCATAGAAGTAAATTGAAGTAAATTGAAACATACTGCCATCTATTTCTTCACATGAGAAGAATTCCAGAGGAAAAGCAATATTCCCAAACTGAACTTTGCCAGAATATATTTTTAATTGACCATTACGATAAAAATCTGTAACATTACACTGAATTTACCATACAAAACATGTATATAAATTCAATAGAAGACATTGTCAATTTGGCAGTGTTTCATCAGACGTCTTAGTTATCTGATTGCATTAATGCTACATATCCAAATTCTCCTTGTTCTGGTGTTATATCTCTCCCCATTGGAATCCAGGCCCTGGAGTCAAATAAGAAAATATCCCCTACTCTTTGAACATGTTGGATCAAAGGAATGAATGACATCTCTGATCTTGGGGAGCAGAAAAGCACACACTTTAGTAAGATCTTGCTCACTGTTAAGAAACCATGACTGGAGACACAGCACATGGTTAAAAGAGTTGGAGCCAACCCATGAAGTCCAGAGCTCAAACTTCATCTGTAACTGAATTGATGTGATTTCTGGTGTTAGTATTCATTCAATCCCACATTGAAAATTGCAGATCCACAGCTTTTCTGTGTTTGGAACATAATGTTTAAATATGATAAAAGTGATTTTCTCTAGCTAAGCTTAAATTTCTGAGCCCCTCAAACAAATATGGGGGGGTTTTTGCTAGGTTCCTGACCCATTGATATCACTTCAATTGCTATGAAAAAATATCGCCTTCAATCGAATAAAACAGCATCATCAGCTGGTTCAGCAAGCTCTTCAGGCATTAAGGAGATGCTGTGGAGTCAGATGCTCTTTGTTAATTGGTTCATTCAGACTGCTGGGGGAGAAGTGACCATCTGCAGCGTAGTGCATACCAAAATGCACCCAGCAACTCCGCCCGCAAACGCTCGGGCACGCTGCAGCCGCCGGGAGCTCGGGTGCAGACAGGGAGCTGAACAAGAGATGCCTGCCGTGCCCCCGGCAGCGTGCGAGGGCCGGAGCCGCCGGTGCCCGGCTCGCCATTGCCACCTCCCGGTCCCGCCCCGGCACTCCCCCACCCGGCATCCTGCGGGATTCCTCTCCATGCCCCAACAGCCCGAGCGTGGCCAGGGCCACAGGCACTTCGAGCCTCCTCGCCGTGCTGCTGGGCGCGTTTTGCCGTACTCTGGCCCTATAGGGAAGCCTGGTGAGCAGGGAAAGATGGGGCACAATGGCACTGGGAATCCTTGCGTGTAAATCCCCGTGTGACAGTATAAAGGTGCTTTCATGTATGTGATGTTTGTGGATTCACATGGGACACTGCAGGTCCTCACTGTATTTTCAAATGCTAAGCTAGAAGCCACTGTTGCACCAGGGATGTCCTTACCCATCCACTTCATTGGCTCTACGTATTGATGGCTGACTTTTGGACAAAGTTCAGTATTTCTTAACTAGCACCCAGAACAAATGGGAAATGTCCTACAGCCTCATTTTCCTTGCCTGTGCTTCTCCATTTATCTCACCCTTCTGTATAACCCATAGTTGGTAAGGATCTATGACATTTGTCCATCACAAAAGTAAACCTAAGCCTAAAACCTTTGTTCATTTGACAAATGTGTTAGAGCTACTGACTTTTCACCACACCTTTAATCCTAGGATTTCTTATCACCTCTGTGTCAGATATCATTGGCGTAATGGCACCTGAACACTCCATGGCCATATCAGTGCAAAGTCTGATGGCTTAACTTAAGCTGTTGAGCAAGGCAGTTCAAGTGAAGATGGGAGGTATTGCATAGATGATAAAAAATGCCCATATATTTTCTTCCGCCAGCAGAACTGAGAGGGAGACACATTCAGAGGGGAGCATACAGCTGGGAGCCGTATGCATTGTCAGACTCTGGTATTTTTTTCAGTAAATACTTCGTGTATGACTTCTATCATGCCTTTCGCTGGGGGCTTTTAATGAAAGTGTACTTAGAGCTTGGTCTTATTTAGAGTCATTCCATTTAAATATTCCTCAGCTTGCTGTGTATGAAACACTTTAACATCAAATTTGGAAAATTGACCCTCCCCCTGCAGTTTTAGAGGTGCACTTTCTATTTAAATCTCATTAATACATGAAAACATTAAAGTGCTGTGTGGTTAATAAATACAACAAAACCAGCAGAAAAAAAAATATATAGTTAGCATTATATGTCTTTTCTTCTGTGCCTCTGGTGGGATGAATATGCCCAGCTATACAGCAGTCGAGAAGCCATTTTAATTAGAATTTAAATTTGATTTTGTAGACCTGTGAAGAAGAAGGAGGCAAAAATAGGCCAAAAGATACTACCAACTGCAGAGAAACTCATCATGCACTGGTAGTGTCCAGGTAAAGACAGTAATGTTCTCCAGCATGATGACACTAGAGAATGAAAGCATTGCAAGCTCTGTCACAGAAAGTGTGCTTATGTGAGGACTTTGGGCTAGCAGGCATGAAGAGGATTTCTACATATTTGAACATCTCAGGAAGACATGTAAGACAGGAAAACCTGAGCTATCAGCAGTGTTTTGGATTTCCTGCATCAGTAGCTTTATATATCTTTTTCCAAACAAAAAACTAATTTGAAGAAAATTTTGTAATATCCTGTGTCAAAGATAAGGCTAGTTTTTGGATACTTTTTTCCTCTGGGCAAATAGTACATGCCAGTCTTTGGGACTGGAGGCTCAGCACTTTCACCACCTTTCCATTAAAATGAATTTAAATGTTAAAATAAAAGGTCCATGGGTCTTCTGTTTCTCAAATAGAGCAGAAATGATGGTGATAATCAAGAGGCAAACTTCTCAGATCCTGTTTTTTCCTAGATGCAGGTCGTGAACTGAAACTTAACGAGATTCAAAGGGCTGACTGGGTAAAAGCATCAACATTTGGGGTCCCACAGATCATGATAACATTTACTGCAAGGTCAATAGCTGTAATACGGATGCTGACTTTTGAGTTGTTTTTTCAAGTAGTCATCAGAGTGCTGTGAAACTAAGTGTCCGGACTGGTCCTGACTAATGTGTGTATCACTGTAATTATCAGTGCATTTTTATCCATATCTTTTTCTTGCTATCAGAGCGTATCTAACATGAGTGCAAGCCAGAGGGCAACAGTTTTTCTTCTGTAAGCACTAGTGGTGTATAACTGCACTATTTTATGGCTGCAGATATTTTCAGGCTTTTCCCTTTATTAAATGACGAAACGTTTCATTCAGCTCGGGAAAATGACTGATCTTGGCGATTGCTCTCAGCCCAGAGAGCGAGGAGCCGCTCACTCCTTTTTTTTCCTGCACTCTGCTGCTTGTCCAGCAGGAGGAGCTGCAGGAACAAGGAGCCAATTTCTCTCAAACTTACACTAAAGAAAAATACGTGGGATCATTTGTCGGGAGAGTTCCTCTTTGTCTACGCTACAACAGGTCAAATACAAGATATTTTTGAGAGACTCATTTATTATCAACTGATTTATTTTTCGTTTTTCAAGGAGTAAAAGGTCTATCAAGTAATTAGGTGTTTTCCAAGCCCTGGTGTTGAGTACTCATTTATAGCAAATCTTTTGAGTTTCAGCTGTCAGTCATTAGCAACTGAGTACATGACAGCTGTGCAAAGCCAGGTAGAAGAGACATAAATATGGTTGAAAGGGACAGTATAGGGTTGTTTAGCTTTTTATTACTTAGTGCAGTATTTTTAAACAAACAGAATAGTGCAACTAAGCAAAGGAAATTCAAATGGTAGACTAAATAAATTGACATGAAAATGGCATGATAATAGATGCATAACTATGGATAAAAGGAAGTTTAGCTATCTATTCAGCATGTAATTTTTCCTGTATCTTACTTGTATATTGGTCTGTTTCATTATTAAAATGTATTCATCCTGCTGACGTATCTTCATCTATATCCTTGCTCTTTTTCACAGCAGTGTTTTTCTCATCGTTCATTTGTCTTACCTTAGGACCCTGTCAGGACCAGATCCTGTGACACATTCTCTGCCTGGGTTTGATTTCATTCCTGCACTTGTGCCAACAAACACTTTTGTACTTCCGGTCTAGTAGGATTGCAAGTAGACCCAGGGAACAATGGTGGCAAATAGGAGACTTACATGCTCTAAGTTAAGCAAGTGCAAAATTCTCTGTAGGATTTTGGCCTTATTCATACCAGGTTTATCCAACAGTTTCCATCTGGTTAGGTTTTGCTGGCTGGTTTGGTCATTATCTTTGGTCCTCATGTCTCTTTCTCAAACTGTGCAGTGTCACAGTAATCTTTTTTCCCTCTCTCATTAGGTATGTGTTAGACCAAGACATATTGCCTTTCATTTACCAAGCTGGGCACTGTAATAAACTGGAAAATAATTGGCAAGATCCTAAAAGCATTTGATGTTCATGCACAAGGAAGTAATATAAAGTTGTTTGGCACCCCAAAAACTGAATACTTATACTGTGCTTTTTGCCTTGCTCCGTTTTATAAATGCTCAATGTGCAGCTCTGGCAGAGCTTTGCACCCTGGCACAGGCTGTCACACTACAATTAGGTGTGCATTTAAACTGTGGAACAGAAGCAGCCTCCAGGCCAGGTAGAAAATACCCAAATCAATACTTTATCAAAGTTTGGGTTTAGATATGAGTCCAGAACTTCACTGCCTCTGAAGCAGTCTTTTTGGGTGGTTTTCTCAATGGTTCCTCAGAGCTCCAGATCCATGCTTATGAGAATTGACATGACAGTTTGAAGAATATGTAACCTTCCAGTCATATTCTTCATATGCTCTTCTGCCTGCTGGTTATATCAGCCTGACAAGCTCTTAAATCCAGATAAAAACGTAGCAGAATCTTACTGAGGTGAAGTTTGTCTTATCTGCCTATTTCATCACATGGTCAAAGGATGCATTAGCAACCACTTCGATGGGAATAAATTTATGTCGGTCCTGCCACAAGGAGTTGTTACAGTCAGGAATTGCTTCAGTCAGATTGAGACAGACAAATCCCCTTTTCAAAGAATGGGTGAGGCAAATCCAGAGCTTGTTCTGGAAGCTTTCCATACCAGACTAGGCAATAATGTCAGATCCTCTCTTTCCTCTAATCAAAAGGGTGAACTTTTAGCATGTGCCACTGTGAACATGTTTATTTGTTTAGCTACTCGATGAGGTGGAAATAGGACATGGTCACAAGGGATAACCACAGAGCAGCCAGGCTGGGAGTGGTCCTTACAGAGCTGTGCAAGTCTTGAAATAAAAAGGAAGAAAATTGGAGGCTGGGCTGCCTCTGCCTCAAAAGGCAGGATCACCGCGGGTTTGGGGGAGGAGATGATGAAAGAAGGCTGCAGCTGCACATATGCCGCTCTGGAGGGGTTCTAGGAATTTCCCTGTGTCTGCCTGCCCAAGATCCTGATGAGTGTAAAATATTGTGAAAGTGTTGAGGATGTTTGTGTGTAGGTAGGAAACTGAAGATCCAGTGAGTTTGGCATCTTTTCTCCCTGATTTCTGATACCTTTCAGGAAAGAATCTTAAGCTGGAAACAGGTGGATCTTGAGGTGTAAATACGTAGTTGTTGCATCCTGATAACTGCATGCACACATATACAATCTGGGCTTTGAAATGCTGGCATTTGAAAATATGAAAGGGAAAAAAAAAGTGGACCTACATTTTATACTATTGTGAAGGAATTGCACTGCTTCTGAAGATGGCCTTGCATCTGCACTTTTTTTAAAGTCAGGGCAACTGTATTTTTTCCAGGTTCTCTGCTGGAGCTAATGTGCCTAAGGAAATGCAGGGACTTGGTCGGTCCTACTTCAAAGTCTAGTTGAGACTCAGGGATGGATGTGCACCATTATCTTCCTCGCACTCATTTTTCTAGGGGCCCTTCTTTTGTTTACTGTCTCCTGAAACAAAACTTACCTGACACCCTGTTCAGACTACAAAGAAAGTGATTTTCATTCCCCTTTCATCACTTGTGTTTTTTGAACTATCACCTTATCTCCAGCCTGAAAGGTGGGATCAGTTGTGTCCTCATTTGAGTATAGCTCCAGGCTTCCACTTAAAACATTACAGACATGATACTTTTGGGTCTATTAAGAGCAGTATTCCTGCTCCAGAGATCCTTTAAAATATGTAGATATAAAAAGTCCAGGATCAGTAATCATTCACCACTGTAAAATAATTACTTATTAGATTTTTATCGAAAATAAGGATGCTAAATTTGCTCTCTGAATATGTCTAGGGCTTGTACAAATTTTTTCATCACTAATGTTCTAGTTATAAAAAATACATGTGAGTGTTTACAAAAAGCATCTTTTTTCATTACTTAGAAAAATATAAGTAGATCTAAATAAGTATAATATGGTGTTTGTTTTTGAAAGATAAGAGATTTATCATCAAATATCAGAAAAACTAGGAGTTTGGCTTGATTCTAGCTCAATTTCACAAAATAAAGGCAATAAAATACAAGTTCATGGACTATCATTTTAAATGACCATAGTTGATGAATAACAGTATTAAGGAAATAATGCCTGTATCTTCTTATGTTAGATACAGTCAACTGTGTCAAATGTCTGAAGAAATGTTGCATCATATATAAATCTGTTGTTAGGTTCCCCAAGCTTGTAACAAACTGGGTAGAGCTAACAAACCAGACTGTTTGGTTTTGATACAGAGCAAAAGAATATTGGAAGTATTCTTCTTTGATACAGATTCTTGTAGTGAATGGGTATCACCATCAGAGTGGAGTCTTATTCTGGCATTTCTTGCTAGAATAAGAAAGATTAGTATATTTTAATGGAGTATCTCTATATAATTGTCTGCTCAAAGATAGAGTCCCTACTCCTTCTGTTCCCTCCTTCCCTGCCTCCCCCCAAGATAAATTACTGCTTTGTATTTACTACAGTTTTTCATTATCTTCATTTACTATGTGCCCTTTAGCTCCCTGATAGGTAATTAATAATATCTTTGGTCTTTGGGTTATTTGTATTTGTAACTTTACTCTTGGGGAATCTTAACCAGTTCGAACTGTATCTGACCTCATTTTTCAAGTTTTTCTTAAGAGCAAAGTTATTAATCTTGAGATTTCTCAAGTTGAGTCATGCATTACTGTTCTCAAAATAACAATCACAAAAAGTCCCTGCTAGCTTTTCTCTTTTTTTAAAATTTTGTTTGGGTAGATACCCTACTAGCTAACTAAGAAAGGTATTTTTATGCTGTGGCCTCATAGCCTTTATTTTGCACTTGCACTTTTGCTCTGATGTCACAAGCAGTACAATGCTGGCATAATCAAAAGTATAGTCATGTCTATGACTACAGAAAACTATTAAAATCACACATTCCTTAAATCATGACAGACATATATGCATGCACTTATGCACACATTCATGAGGGTAAGGACTTTGCTAGTCTGGTAGGAGTCACTGCAATGATGCTTGTTATTAACTAAAACCTTAAAATACACCTAACAGTAATAATCACAACTGGACTTTCAGCTGCATTTTTTTCGTGCATCATTTGTATTGACATGCCTCCTCTTTTTTTTGCCACAAAACTAGCAAACCACTCCTTTCTAACATGAAGAGAAGGCAGAGCATTAATTGTTTGAGTGGAACATGGGGATAACAATTCCAATGATTCCCAGGATGCTTTTAGTGATCCTGAAAGCTGAGCATCAAAGCACTTCCCTTTGTTTCACAGTCTCACAAAGCAAATCTATAGAGGTTCTTGATGAATGTAAATTTTTTCCCCCTTTTCTGCTGCAAGGACTGTTCTGGCTTCCTGCTATTGTCCCTGTTCTCCATTTTTGTCCCCATGCCTAGTGCGTGTCTGTGCCACTGATTGCTTTTGTTGGCAGGTCACATGTGCCGCACGTTGCCACACAACTCCTTGCCCTTCAGAAAATCCTTTCACTCCACTTTCTCCTCTGATAGCATGGCAGTGTGCCAGCAGCTCCTCACTTTTCATACTTAAACCACCCATGTTGTGTAAGAGGCACAATATTGCTTGCCACTGCTTTGGAGAGTTCTTTGTGGTGGCTTTTAATATAGGAGAGCACAAGCTGTATGTGGCAGAAAGGCAGGGTTGAGAACTGTATTCCAAAGGAATCGTTACTAGTCTGACCAGATGCACCAGGCCAGTGAGTAAACTATCCATTTCTCTCTATGCCTGTCATGGCAAAAATACACTGTGTGTATATTTTTGTGTGCTGCTGATCCCAGTAGCATTGCTACTTTCACCGAAATTCTTGTAGTTTGGGTTTTTAACCATGCATTCATTTTGGAGGTTGCCACTAATGGTGGCATTAAAGGGAGAGATTTCTATAGATGTAAACCCTACCCCAAATTCCTCAGAGGCAGATAGAGTCCAGGTCCAGATAGTGTCCTAATCTCTTCCTTTCCAGCTCAAGAGAAGGTGGCTAGAAATTACTCAGAATTTGTGAAACTGTACACAAGCTGTGACCCCCATCTACTGAAGAGGAGATTCAGGAAACTGGTGTCAGTGGTCAGAGCCACTCAGTGGGAAAAGGTTTGCAAGAAAAAAAAAGGAAAAAGAGAATGATCCCTATTTACATCCTCCAGAACTGACCAAGCAGCTGTATATCCTCTTAGGGATCATACAAAATCAGGATGGCAGGAGCAAGCCCAGCAGTTTCAGAGCTAAAGGTCTCTTGGGCAAGCAGATGCTTTGCTGGTAGAAAATGTAATGTTTGTTCTTCCTTAGGCCTGCTTCAGTGAATCCATTCCTTCGCTGCTTGTAATCTTCAGATGTTGCAGATATTGCTGTTCTGTTCTACAGACCTTTATTCTATGACAGATAAATTAAAATTGCGGTTTGTGACCTTTTTCTGCCTCTATACATGCTGAATTTGAAATTACCACTGAAGTAGACCCAGGAACATCCATGTTATCTCATCCCAATTAGATAATAAATATATTTGACAGTTCTTGCACATGCAGTGGAATATTAGAAAACTGAAGTGTTTTCCTGTGTTTACCCATGGCTGTTTATATTTGGGTGAGCTTCCCCTGCATGTCACTATGGTCTTGCTTTGAAGTCTTGGACTAACACTAGTACTGCACTGATTTCCAAAGGCTTTGTGTACATAAAAGAGTTGCTAATGATACCAAATACCCTAGTAAATGCTGGATTTCACAATGTAGAAGAGATGGGCTGAAACATGTTTCCAGGTTTCCATTCAAATGCATCATTCAGATGTCTCCTTAGGAAGCAGAAGAAACTTTTAATTTGAAAAACCAAGGCAAACGTTTTCCATGAGCTTATACAAGTCAGAGATCAAATGTTTGCACTTCACTTTGCTCTTAGGAATCTGCAGGTTCTGGTGCTAGTGTAGCTGAAGACCTGCATTATGCAGCTCTCATCATAGTTTTCAACAGATTTCTCTTAATATATGAGCTTCCTTAAATATCCTAATATCAGATAAAAGAGCTATTGTTCAGTAATGTCAGAGAATGAGATGGGGATTAGTATTATTCCACCAATCTACTATGTGCCTGGATAAGAATTTTATTTCCAGTAAAGTTTTGAAATTCATTTGCAAGGCAGAATTAACTTAAAGAGAGAAAGTTGAGCTGTGCATTTTCCTACATACTAACTCAACCCTGTGCAGGTCCAGTGCAACAGAAGTTTTGAATTGGACCTATTTTTAATTTTATCTCTTCTTTCTTCATAGATATGCTTAGGTACTCATTCCCACAACCACACAGTCCCATCAGTTATGCCTGCAGACCTGAGATTTTCTATGAGGGCTGGAAACTAGCACCAGAAATTTTAAAAAGTGGGATAAAATGCTTATGTTTGCAGTGCTACTGAAAAAAAGACCTGTGGAACCACAGGTTTACAATGGCACCTGGGCAGCTGTGAGACCCTGGTGTGTTTTTATCTCAAACCTCTTGCTCTGTGGAAGGTGGACGGACGGTGAGGGTTTATCTCTGACAAGATGACCATTTGGCTACCTCTTCTGTAGGATTTTTTGACTACTTTATATCATCTCAGGAACACAAATATGGAATTTTGAAGCCAAAACAAGTCTTTCACACAACAACCAGAAATACTCAAGTGCTTGGTACTTTACAGCTCATAAAAATCTGGCCATTTCTTGAAAATAATTAAGCCAATCTAAGTCAAAATTCAGGAATATTCAGTCAGATTTATACTATGAAAGAATTTCACCACATTGGATCACATACCAGCTCTGTAATCAAGGAAAGGCTGCTTTGCTACTATTTAATGTACTGTTATGCCAGATCAGGAAACCAGAAGTGCTTCCACACATCACTCATTTAGCAAAGCTCCCACTAGCTGCATGTGACCAGGAGAGATACCTCGAGGCAGGGAATGACTCTCACGTCTCTATGTGCACTTGATTCTCATCTCTCTGTGTACATTTTGTGTGTTTTCTATACGTTCTGTTTTCTAAAATGGCCTCACCTTCATGTGACCATCTGATGTGGCTTAGCAGGAGAGTCCATGCAGCCTTTGTGATGGGCTGTAATGTACAACAGGGGCAATGCTGAGGTTCTGGGTTATTGTGGAGGTTCCCCAGAACTCAGCTTCATTTAACTTCTGGATGGTGTCCCCTTCTCTGCCAGGACATCTCCCCTGGTATTCAGCAGGGGCTGAACTGCCAAAGCCAAATGACAGCTGCTGCCCAAACTGGAATCAAACCAACAATTTCCAGGTAAAGCATCCTGTTCTGAGCAATCAGATTCCAAAGTTCAGGAAAAATTATCTGTGAGACCTTCACACTAAGGCATATGCCAATTTTTGGGTTACAAACATGGTTTTCTGCCATTCAAGACTTCCAAAGCCTTCCTTTTTATGGATAACCTAATTTATTCCATATGGGGAGGGAAGGCACAGAATTTCTGAACCTGTGTTTCCTGGTGGTGGTAGACTTGGCATGTGTTCTTTTTCCGTTAAATTACATTTTCAGCTTTATTTATCTTCTCAACTTTTGTATAGGATGTTGCAGGATTTGTTAAAAGGCCTTTGCTGCTCCTGCTGGACCTGTGAATCCGTACTAGAGCTGACTTTGAATAGCCTGCTTGTCTGCATTCACAATCTATCTTTCAACAACCAGCACAAAAGAAAAAATCCAAGTAATGCTGCTGGTTAGAACTTTCCCCTGTTGTTCATCAAAAATAAGCACATCATTAGCTTAAAGCCAGCTGAGAGTTTTGAGGAGAGTGGATAGAGTCTGCAAAGCCCTGGTTAAAAATAAAAAATAAAAAAAAAAAGCTTAAAAAAAGGTGTAACTGTAGTTTTTATAGATGTCAGAAGGAATTTAAGAAAGGTGTCCTAGGTCTTGTACACCTCATGTTCTTCTTCCACTGAAGTTTCCCCACATACTTTACAAATGCTTGCTTTAGCTGATGAATTTAGGACTATTATTCAATACAATGATGTGTTTGCAAACACTGTAAGGGAATGTTTTTCTCCAATGAAAAGGGTTCTTTTACATAGCTGTGTTTCCATTCTTTGATGTGGGTGAGGTAATCTGTACTTAGTCTGTGCTTTGAAGTGTTTAAAAATGTTTTTAAAAAAGAAATAAAAATCTTCTAGTTTTCCTATATATTAGATTGCTTTTATTCCCTTGCAAGATGCCAAGAACCTAAACAAAACCCCGTCTTTCTATGAAGAGAGGTATCGGGCCAAAGAGGGTCTCACTGAGCTTTTGTTCACCTGTTTGTTTTGTCTAAAGCCTTTCATGCGAGTCGTATTTCTGAATTCTGTTGTTCATGTTTTATGGGAATGGCTACCTGGTTGTACTGGGTATGCAAAATGCCTGCAGATAAAAAAACAAGTGATCATTTAAAGGCTTTTCTAAAGGACCTACTTTGAGATCTGGCCCAAGTTGACTGCAGTCCTTTGCATTTGGGGCTTGAGGCTCTGTGTCCTGTGCTGCTCCTGCAGTGTTTGGGAAGGCACAAAGTCTGGAGTTCCCTCTGTTCCACCCTTGCTGCCAGGGATTAGCACTTAGCAGCAGTAACTAACCACAGAGGCCTTGCTGAGAAGCCAAACCCTGTGAGCACAATTTGCATTTACAGCACAACACCTGTTATGGCAAAGGAGCACAGCCCTCTTGGTTTCAATTGCCATGTCACCCAAATGAGTTATGACACAAGTCATTACGATACAACTCATTATAAGGAAGATAAGGTTATTCCCCTGTAACCTGAAGTCTGTGAGTTATATTGTTTCTGCACAGAACTATAAAGTCCATCTTGATAGACTTGCCTTAAATAGCCATGCAGGTAGGGGTTTTGAACAGTTCTCTGTTGCGTACAAAGGGTTTAAATTTGAAGGGTGTTCTCTGGCCTTGGCCATACATTGTCAGAGCTCATATTCCTCTAAAGAGCTCATATTCCTCTAAAGAGCTCATATTCAAAGGCAGCTGCTGCTTCTGAGCAGCTCTGCGTTGCCATCAAGGTAATACACCAGTGCTGGTACTCAAAATCAGATGGGGTCATGGACAGGAAAAGAGAGCTTCTAGCTCTATATCTACCTCTTCCAGTTCTTCCCAAATAGCTTTGGACAGCTCAGAGCAGGAAAACAGGAGGTCTGTCCTACCATTTCATACAGCCACATGATGGACTTCATGGGATGATACCATGAGAGTTCACCTGGGATAACCCCGGGGCTGAAAGGCTGCTGTGTGGCCTGCCAGGGGGTTTGAAGGGATATTTACAGCCTTAATAACAAAAGACCTTCTTTGTCCTGGTGTAAGGGGACAGAGGGAGACAGCATTATCGTCTCAGGAGCTCTTCATCAGCCTCCTCCTCGCTCTGGCCAGAGTGGTCTCACATACCATCAAGAGGAGAAAGCTGTGTAGGCACCTTGGTGGTCTGTGTCCACACCTAGTCTTCTCAAGTCCCTGTGCAGAGCAAAGCAGTGGTGGCCTCTCTGGGCAGCTTCAAGGAATGGTGGGTGCTCTTGGGGATGCTCTGTTTGGTGTCTCACTCCAATCCTCTACAGATCAATTTTTGAGCTTGTAATCTTTACACCCTTTCCCCTTTTTTCCCACTTGTTGTCTCCAGGAAACAGTTTTGGTTTGGGGTTTTGTGGGTTTGGTTTTTGGTTTGGGTATTTTCTGTTGTTTTGGGGGGGGGGGGGGGGAGTTTAAGGCCTTTCCCTTCTGGGAAAGGCTTGAAGATATTGTTAGAGCCAGGAGCAGATGAAATTATATGCTGTCCTGGGGGCAGCCAATGGTTACTTGGAGAACTTGGAAGCTTGGCTGTGACCCGAAAAGTCTAACCTGCCTGGAGATAAGGTACTGGGCTCCTGGGGTTGGCAAGAGACCAGAGTGTGGTGAAAACTGGATTGCCCAATCAGGCTGAAGGAATAGGAGCTCTGCTTGCTCTGGTGGAGAGAATGCATTGCTTTTTTGAAACTCAATAGTTCTGTCAGGAATTTTACATCCCAAGAGAAGTGTGATTTTTGTTTCCTAGTAATTGTTTGGTGAGCAGTGTGAGAAAGAACATAGGAATTTTCACATAGGCAGCTGTTGTATGGGTTTTCCTGAGGTTGGTAATGGCTGGGATTTGGCCCATGGTTTCAGAACCCCTGGCCAGGACACCCAGAAGAAAATCTTAGCAGAAGGTTTTTTCCAGAATTACGTTTTCTTCAGGTAACACTAGTGAGATCAGCTCCCACACATGAAGTTTCCATAAGCAGAAGATAACCAGCCCAGCTGAGAAGTTTGCACTGGAGATGTCAAGTTCAGCTGGAAGAAGTTTATGTCTGGACATTTTCGGTGTGCTGAAACTCAAGAATACAATTTCCCATGCGAAGAATTTGAGACTCTTAACCTCAGACCATACTACTGGATCTTGATGTTCTTTGGGACATTTAAAACTAGTTGGGGTTGGAAAACACACCTGAAAATTGTAGGCAGTCATGTTTGACTGTGATGGAATTTCAGTTCTTGTACCAGCCACACATACAAGTGGAGTGTAACTCGCACCAGGGCTGTGTGCTGATGCTTGGCTGGTGCATGTCTTCTGCCAGACCTCACAGTTAAATGTATGCCTAACTATTTAAAACTCTATGACAGTGTTTTTAAATATAAGGTGGCATTATAACAACTTTACTGAGCAGTTTTCTGCAAATAATAGCCACTTTATTAAAAAAATTCCAGATCGGCTTACAGCTTAACCCTAGTCATTGGCAGCCATTTATAATAACAAGCCTCTACTTTTCAGGGAATGGGACTTGTGCAAATCATTGAAAGATCAAGCTTGTGGCTGACATACTTTTTAAAGATCTTTAAAATGAGATACCTCAGATATCCTTGCAGAGTGAATTCAAAGATAGAAGGTCTTTTAATCCTTCTGCAGGGGCTGCATTAGCAGCACAACCATGTCTTGGCCAGGCTTGGGAGACCTGCGTCCCCTCTATGCTTCCAAGCCCAGGGTGGCTGCCCCTGTGCAGAGAGGTGCAAAGCAGAGGTCCCACAGGCATCACTGGCAGAGGTGCTCATCTGTCACTCAGCCAGAATGATAGATGAAGAAAAGCCTGAAGATTGCTCTTCATCCAGGTCCCAAAGGATCTTTTTTGGCAGGTCCAGTTATTTCATCCAGACATTAAATAGCTTTGTTTTATCATCTTCTCATCACTGCCAAAACCTCTGAATACTCTTGAGTGTCAAAAAACAGATTTGCTTTAGAACTCAGATAATTAAAATCAAATAGAAATCATTAAAACTTTTTTTAAAAAGCTTAAAACCTGTGAGCTGAAGATAAGCTAGAGATTTATTCATTTTTAAGAAATGGCTTCTCCAGTTGACAGGAGTTTAGAAAGCTTCTGTGTTTATACAGGTACCTACAATCTGTCCATCTCTCAATTTCTTCACCAAGAATTGATGTTAATAGATGGAGAAGACATTCATTTCTTCACACACAAAGACTCGTGTTGCCATATGGTCACAACATCAACAGGGGCTAATTTTTCTGCCTTCACAAAGCAAAGCCAGCCATCCACATTAGCTTAGAAACCTGGCTGCACTTAACGCTCTTTCTTTTTTCCAGGAAAGGCTCATTCCTGGAAGCACCTTGTTCTTTGAATAATGTCCATATTTGGATACTTTTCTTTGACGGTCTTAGGCTTAGCAGGTTGCTAGTGCTACTGTGTACCAGGCCTTCCCCTGAGGGACTCTGCAGTGGGTGCATTGCTGGCAACTGCAGAGGTTTGAATCCATCATTTTCTTCTGAAATTTTCAGAAGCAAGATATATTGATCTTCTCAAAGTTTTTCCTCTTGAAGTCTATGGAAAATTAGAAGTGAATTCACAAATGTAGTTCTTCTATAGTAGACAACAAAAACCCCTTTTGAGGAGAACTTGAAACCACATTGATACTGCTGCATTTAATCCCTCAAAACACTTTTGCTAACTAATAAGTAATTTAAAGAAAGTTTACTTCAAAACTTAGATATTAGGCTATTACAGTGCCTGCATACTGCAGGATTATATGCAACAGCTAAAATATACTTTCTATCATACTCTGTAGTGAGCGTATCAGGATGGTCATGTAACATTAGGTATCATGGAACACAGGTCTCCTAAACCTTGTGGACATAATCTTGCATTTTGCATATCAATAAATAATAATGGTGGGTTTGACTTTTAATTTTCTATGTTCTTGTGTTTTAGAACTAGGACAGCAGATAAATGTACAAGTACCTAAAGGAATCCCAGTTCCATCTCAGACTGTCTCTTTTCATAAAAGATTGCATATGCTGACAAAATACATACTGTGACTTTCCTCCTGCATTTCTTATTTATAAGGTTTCTGGAGATGCACTCCAAAGATACATCTCTTATTTAGAAAGAACAATTTTATTCAAAGAGCAAATAATGACTCTGAACATTTACTTATTTAAAAAATGTGCTTTTTCACATGGGATCACAGGACCAGTCTGCTCCTCTATAGCAGCAACAAAGCAACCTTTTTTGCTGTTAAACTGTTACATCTTCTCTCTGCAAAGGTGTAGTTTGTACAAAGTTTGCCATTGGAAAACTGCACAGGGAGCGAAGGGACAGTGACAGAGGTGGGGTGTACCACAGGCGAAACACACTTCTTCCCATGTAACAGATGCAAAGCGATGCCCGGGAGCAATTCTGGTAGTTGGGAACTTCATGGTCCCCTCCACTCCCAGTGCACCCCCGAGATCCTGGCTCTCCTACTCATGCCCAGCTGTGGCTGCCCCTCTGGCCTGGGCAGCATGGTCTGACAGACAAGGGTTTCTAAGCACGCTAAGGAAGCTGAGACAGAAACATTTCTGGAACCGCACGGTGGAATGATTCACGAATACACAGCTCCACTACATCATCAACTGTCCCAAGTGATGCCCATGTCTCCTACATTTAGATGGAATCCTATGCATTTTCTGCCCCTCCAAACAGGGGTTAAAAAATGGCCAGTACAAGATAAATTAAATCATCTCTCTAATTACTTCTGGAAAGCCAAACTCCTCCTCTGACACTTTAAAGCTTTATCTCCAGCTGTGTCTTGGCGTATCTCGTCTGTCCTGGTTTGCCTACGCTCTCCTCGGGTATATTCTCACCATTAACTAAAGGTTGTCCCCCAAAACGCAGGGGCAGTAGCCCGTGTGGGAGCTGCAGCTCAATAGCTTCCTGTCTCCCCTCCATTTGCGCCTCTGGTCTCTGCCGGGGCTTACTCCAGTTCTGCTTATCCCAGGGATTCAACTCTGTCGGCCGTCTAGCAGCTATGAGTTTCCCGAGATTACTCTCAACTGTGGGAATTGTCCCAAAATATCTCTGCTGTTGCGACTGCCTTAGCCAGCATCTCTTTAAAATGCAGGCTCCAGGTGATTGACTTCCAAGTAAGAGGAGCTGAATGGGTTTAGACAGATTAACATTCTAGCAGTAAGTGGCAGTCATTCCAAGGAGCTAAATCAAATTCTCAAGTGCTCATTAGCAACAGGGGAGAAAGGAAAAAAAGGGGAGGGGAAAGAAAAAAAAGAAAAGAAAAAGTAAGAAAAAAATTAGTTTGAGAACATAAAAAAGAGTGAGCACATAATGGAGAGACTTGGTAGAAGCTGTTTTTTCATTACAGTTTTTCATTGATGGCCATCACCCTAAAACACCAGGTCATGGGGTGCTGCTGCATGGCATTAGCTTGTGACACAAAGTACGAAGGTGCAGTTGACCCAGATTCACTTCAAGTTCAGAATCAGCCCGGTAAGTTTGGCTGGCAGGATGTGCATCAGCAATGCCGCGCTTCAGTGGCAGGGGGAAAACTACCGCAGCTGCCATTTGCTGTCCAGCCTTGGAAGGACTGCTCTGCACCCTGAAAAACAAAATACAAGTCTGCTGTGATGAGTTCGCTCGGGTCATCGAGGGCACTTCGTGCTCTCGTAATAATTTGTCTGTTTGGAGTGTCCTAATAGGACAGAATTGCAGCAATCGTTGTGAGGGGGAGGTAAGGAGGACGCTTACCACTTAGCAATCCGGACAAGAAATACTGCTGTCTCGGGGCGTGCAGGGACAGCGGCTTCACCGCGGGTTCTGAAAGGTGCACTGACACTGGCCATTGCCAAACAGCTCGCTGAGGAGGATGGCACACGGGGCCCTGCGGCAGCTGACCCCTGCACGGCCATCCTGCGTCCCCCTCCTCTGGCAGCACGGCTCCCCTGCCCTCCGCTGCTCCCCTCCCGGGCACCCACCACTCCTTCCTCTCCCGGCGCTGTCCTCGGCCAGGCTTAGGAGCAGGGTGAATCGTGGGTCTGAATCCTACTAGTGAGTGAAGTAGTTTACATTTATACAAAATATTTACCGTTTTTTCTGAAGGTTGTTTTCCTAGAGTTCTACAAATCACGCAAACAGATTTTTGCAGTTTAGGCAGTTGCACTGCAGAACTTCACCTGTTCTCACTAAAAGCACAATAAAGGCATAAACAGGAAAGATTTGGAATTATTAACAACTTGTCCCATACAAGTAAAATCAGCTCTACCTGAGGGCAGAGGGAAGTCCCCATTTACCTTTTACATTTCAGAAACAGCACAGGCAAATCCTCCCCCAGGTTCCCCTTGCTGCTTGATTTACTCAGACAAATATTTTCACTGCTATTTCACACAGCGCTAACGAGTTTAAGACCCAGTCGTTTCACAGCAGCTGAACAGTGGCAAGAGCACAACCCTGAACTGTACCCAGCTACAGACTTGCCTGCTGGAAAGGAGGAAAGCCCAAAACCACTCAGCAGGCTTGAATGCTTGAAGAAAAGTTATCTAAGGGTTTGGTTTAAATCAGGCACCCACACCTGGCTTTGTACACATCAGAGCTCCTGATGCCAGCCCTCCCAGGTTCTGCTTGGCTGCTGGCTCATGCTGCTCCATTCCCTGCACTCTCCACCTGCTCTGCACAGTGTGCTTTGTCTAAGTGAAGCTCACCCTTGGCACAGGAGCACGATGGAAAGTGCCTGGGTGTTCTGGCAACAGAGTCAGCATGAAGCCTGGAGACAGTTGAATACATTCCTTTGACCGGCACCCACATTTTTCAATGCCTTTTAGAAATCAGCTTTCACTGAAAAAAGAAACAGCAGTGAAGATATCAAGATGTCAGGAAATGCTTTTGCTGACTTGGTGTGAAGAAAATATTTTTCTTATCCAAAGCAGCAGAAGAAGCTGAATAAGTCACTTGACCTTCCTTCCTTTCCTCCCCTTACCCTCTAGGCCTTCTGCCTCTGGAAAGGATATTTCTTCAGCCATTTGCCATCCTATCTAGCACATTTCTTCATTATTTTTTCCTTTACATAGTCAGCTCCTTGGACTATTCAAAATACCTCTTGATTTGCTCCTACCTTGCACCAGTGGGCATGGCAAAGCTTTCTGCTTGGATCCATCACACACACAGAGGTTATAGAATTTTGCATGAATAGTAGCTGAAATTGTAGCAAGTGAGTTTTCTTTCTGGTATTCTGAATCTCCCTGCTATAGTCCCAATAGTTTACAAGCTGCAAATTTGTGGATCTAAGCCCATTAAGCTTGAAAGCACCGCATACTGCAAAAATTCGTGCAGGAATTTGAATCATTTTGCTAGGAAGTGTCATGCATAGCTCCCATGATCACTATTACAAAGTACGATCCTAATTAAAAGAAACCCAAACCACAAAAAGCACCTTTGTGTTCAAAATCTTGATAGTTTGCTAGTGTAAATTATTGTTTCCTTCCCTTCCCCTCTGGATTTCTTTGATCCTATAAGCCAACACAGGTAAGGAGCAGAAAGTTGGATCTTCTTCCTACTATACCATGCATCTGCACTGTAAGTGCAGCCCCACAGCAAGCGCTGTGGGTACAACATAGTCTCCAGGCTCATAATTAACAGTGATGATTAATGGCAAAGTATCTGTCAGAAACTGTGGGAATACTGCTCATCCCTTGAGAAAGGGGGATGCACAGGATGACCTCTCAAAGTCTCTTCCAGCACTGTCACTCTGTGACAACATGAAGACAAAAGGTCCCCAGCTTGTTTTTCAAGTAGTCAGCTCTTTGCAGGGCTGCAGCTAACAGCTAGGAAAAAAACATCCTTCCATCTGCAAGCAGAGATCATTGATAGGTGTGCAAAATTCTCCTGCCATGTAAAATTTTTTAAAATATTTGATTATTTTCTTCCAATTATTACCACAGTTGTACTATGATGCTAGCTGCTAATGGCAGGCTCTCTGTTCAAAGTTATGCTTTTTGTGACAGCTATAATGTATGGACCTGGAAATGAAGCCCAGATTGCAGTAGGTGTCCTGCTGTCTTGTTAGTTTAGAGACTCCAACCTAATGAACTTTCTTAGAATTCAGTCCAATGATGCATAGTAAGACTACTGTTTTCTGACCTGTTTCAATGGAAACAGGTTTATATTAGAGAAGAATGGAAACACCATATCTCAGAGATTTAGATTTTTGTAAAGCCATTTTCATCATTGCTCTTCTACCTTCCACAGGAAAACTAGGAACAAGAGAACACTTCAATGAAAATTTCGATTTTTAGTAAAGATCCTCTCCTTGACCAGAACTACATTTTGGGAGTGCTCACGTGATTTCTCTGTCAGCTCAGCTTCAGCTTGTACTAACAAAGTGGTAGCAGATGGGAGAGAATAGGGTCGGAGCACTCAAGAGCTTTGTATGGTTTCTGTCTGAAATGTTTCTCAGGTGCTCAAAGCCTCCTTCTAGATTTCTCCACTTGCTCCTGCACACTAGGTAGAATCTATGATTTTTTTTTCTATCTACAATTTAAACTGGTGAATTCTGGGAAAAGCTGCAGCTGGATATGTATGTCTGGGAAAAAGAGAAAGAAAGAAAGAAGGAAGTGAAATGTAGTAAAGTTTATGGAAGTAGAAGGAAAAAGGAAAAAAAAAAAAACACAAAGCAAATTCCCGAAAGCAGCTTGGCCATTGTAGTAGAAAGTGCTGCTAAAAATCCAGTCATGTCAGCATTGGCTAGAGGGAAGGTGCTCCTGTCTCTGTGCACCCCACTCCTCTCCATCTCTCCGGCTTAAAACAATTGTCTATAATACCAGTAGATATTTTGGCTTTGTCAAGGTTATTATTAACAAACCACTAATTACTAAGCTAATAGAATTAAAAGAATCACCCCACAATTAAGGCCTATAAAATTCATATAATCTCCATACTTTTGTAGGAGCAGTCTGGCAGGGATGGCAGAGCCCCATTACTTGGCACAGAAGGTGGCTGGCTTCCAGGCAGTGTCAATCATCTCGTCTGTGGCAACCTGTATTTCTTACTGATGTTGGTAAGAGACTATTTTAGGGCACATATTTATTTGACCTTCACTTAATAAGACCAGACTAAGCCATTAGTTTTTCTTCTAGTGAATCCTATTAATTAACCTGCCAAATATTTCATCAGAGTTCCTAATGGGAAAACCGACAGAGGAGCTAATGTTTATTATGGTCACTAATGTAGCTTATCTTACTGCAGATCTGGAGGGACTTGGTCATGGATCAGGATCCTGTTGTGCTAAACTCTGCCAAATGTGGATCATATCCCATGTTTGTCCTCACAGAACTTATCATCTGAATAGACTTTGTCAACAGATCTTCCTTAGGATAGAGTACACCTGGACTGGAAAGATAAAACAGCAAGAATTACCTTTTTTGTTGTGAGTTACACTCAAACAATATAAATATAACTTTAAAAGTCATACTTATTTAAAAGTCAAACCAACTGTATCTGTGCCCGTTTGTGACTGCGTCACAAATTGTTCCACTTATATAATTAGAAGTCATAGTTTGATTTTGACCTTGTTCTTATTCTGTATGAATTGATATATGCAATGCCAAACATTTGCTTCTAGGTTAATTTTTCAAAGAACAGTGAATTGCTTAGAATTTTACTACTGAGACTAAAATAAAGCGTGAATTTTAATGTGCCATGTCTTTTATTCAAGTATATACAGTCTGTGTTTTTCATATAGGCTGAGTGAATTTCACTTTTATACTGTATGTTTTAAATTAATTTTCAGCTGGGAGGATTTAATTGCTCTTTAGAACTGACTTGTTCAAACTCTCAGATTAAGCTGAAAAGGTGCTGTGAAATATTGAAAAAGAGGAAAAACCAGAAACATACAAATGCTCATCATTAGATAAATGCAGGACACTGCAAGTAAGGGAATGAAACTGATAAATATGCTTTCTGTATAACATCTCAAATCTGTGTTGTACTGTTCATCTTGCTGCTATGAATCTGAAGGGGCTGGTTAGAGTAGGGATCTTCTTCAAATATTGTAACAAGACACATGGTGCTGCTGTTATGTGATAATCAGTTACAAAATAATTATCATGGAAATTTTCAAAACTGGACCTCAATGCTACTTCTCTTAAAAAAAAATAAAATAAAGAGAGAGAGAACAGAGAAAATATTGTGGCTTCAACTATTTTCCTGTCACATAGCCTTCTATCCCTATTTCCCAGATAGGTGTGTGGATCTTCTGTCATGTTTTAATTACTCCTTCTGTTCCCATTGCTAATGCTTATCTTTTGTACTAGACTGCATCTTCTTTTTTCCTTGTGCATGACCAATTATCAATTATTGTGTCCTTTTTGGAGGGTAAGAAACATTGGGCTGGGTGCTGGCACTTGGTGTTTGGGGTTTACTCAGCAGTGGGGGAAGGCAGCAGCTGCCCAAAGCCTGTGATGAGAAAACATGGGTAATGTTCAGTCAAGGGTGATCAGCAGCCCAATCTTACTCTTCATTTTGCCCAATCATGGCTCCATGGGAATATTTTCAGGAATTATTTCAAAAATTAGTTTGATCTCGTGGAAGTTGGTTTCTGACATCTGTCACCCATTATTGAAGGAGCTCCTGTACTAGAGTGGGTATTAGAAACAAGAACAATGTCCAGATTTGAGTGTTGACCCAGAATTTTGCTGAAAGTCAAAGCAAATGTAAAGGTAATCATAATTTTCTGCTGCAATTTGTCTTTGAGCATATGTCCTTCCAGGGTTAGATGGCCAAGAACATGAAAACTGAACATTTTTACAAAAAAGTGTTACTTAAAAGTGTTTAAAAGTTTTAGAAAGAGTTTTAAACTGAAAGAGGGTAGATTTAGTCTAGATTTTAGGAAGAAATTCCTCATAATGAGAGTGTTGGGGCACAGGAGCAAGTTGCCCAGAGAAGTTCTGGATGACCCATTGCTGGAGCAACCTGGTCTGGTGAAAGATGTCCCTGCCTGTGGCAGGGCGTTGGAATTAGGTGGTCTTTGAGGTTCTTTCCAACCCAAAACATTCTACAATACCATGATTACTCATGGGTGGGTAGAGTGGAGACAACTGAGAGCTCAGAAGCTGCAAGCCCGTGCACAGAACAGAGAAGAAAATCATCAGGTTACAGCAGTGCGGGTGAACAGTCTTACTGAAAGCCTGCAGAGGAGCCTTCTGGTTTAGCATCAACTGTTGCTGAAATAAACTATTTCATGATTATCTGATTTCTCCTGTATCCAGAAAATTCCTGGTTTTGTTGCAAATTATTAATTTTAAAAAAATTAATTTTACCTAGCTATTTAAGTCAAAAAGAATATCAATGTTTATTAACATAAGGCTTATGTGGTACAGAGATCTTATGTATCTGGGTGACCTTCCTGTTTGACAGCTTCCTTTTCTGCATTATAGCCCCACAGCCTGTGTCCCATGTCCTGCTGGAATACTTCTGTCCACTGGAGCGTGGAGGGAGTTCAGCTCTCACCATTATTTTCAAGTCCCTGAGTCATCTGAGTCCTTATTTTCTGGTAACCACCCATGACTATTATGGGATGTGTGTGAACACCCCCTCCCTCCCACAGTCACAAACCTTCCTGGTTGTTTTTCTGACCTCTCACACCCAGCTGAGCACACAAGTGTCTACATGCACCACAGTGATATCTGATGTTGTCTCGGTGGCTTCCCAGACCTTGCTGCTTGTATTTGCTGAGACACAGAAGTGAATTTAGGCCACATCTTTTCTCTCCTGCCTCCCCATTTTTACAAGGATTAATAAATAGCTGAATTCTGCTTGGCCTGACTTTTGTTCTGTTCTTAGGGCTTGCTTCAGTACATAACGATAATTTCCTGCTGAACTGCTTCTGCTGCACTTTGCCTGTTTCACTTCCCCTCCAAAAGAAGTGACTTCAGAGTAAATACCACACCAGAACTGTGTGACTCCCAGCCAGGGTTAAATGTGACCACAGAGCCTTGTGATTTTACCCAGCTTCTGATTTCACCAGAGATGTCTTCCAGTTTTGAGCTAAAGTACGTTTGCTGTGAGGAGAGCACCCAAGTTTTCAGCTGTGAATTCTCAACCATCTGCAAAGCAGAACACAACTCCAAGACCCCCTGTGCAAACTATCTGCTCTTCTGAGCTGCAAAACTGTGAGAGAAGAGTAATACTATATTCAGAGGGGTTTGCCCTTGTTTTTTCAAGTCCTCTTTTACTACGAGGACTGGAAAACCACTTTGTATGTGTGAGAGAGCTCAGCATAATAATAACAGAAACGACATGACTGTTATCATTTCTGTGCTGGAGGTGGTGCTGCCTGTGGCTCTGTGAAAGTGTGGAGCTCTCTGCCCTCCAAGGCTTTAATAAAATCAAGAGGAAAGTGCTGCAGCACTGTGTGAGTTGTGGGTTTGGTTGGAAGGTTACGTAAGGGCACGTTTGCATTCAGCCAAGGTGCATAATGCAGACAGCCCTGAACCAAAACACCCCAATATACCCTTCTGGCTCCAGAAACCCCCAAAGACTATTTTCTAGCCAAACGCAGCAGGAGCACGTGGCAGGCATACCAACATGCCGGCTGCCCTGAGTGAAGGGCTTACATCAAAGGGAAACAGCCGCTGCCATCACAGACGGGCGTAGCTGTGACAGCCCCAGCCCGGGGCCGATGGGGACAGAGCCCCTGGCAGCTCGCAGGCCCTGGGCCAAGGGGAGCAGCCGTGGAGCCGCTGTGGCTGCAGCTCTGTGGCTGGGGGCTCCTGCACGCAGCAGATGCAAACCCACTGCTCTGTACCCAGCTCCCGCAGGTGTAACCGGCTGCACAGCGTGCACAGCCCCTAGAGCCGGGACCTGCAGCTGGAGGAGAGTTATTGCAGTGAGATGGAAGGCTAAGAGGGGACAGCAGCTGCAGCGCGGCCAGGCAGGCAACAGAGCTTCTGACAGATGAGGGCAAGCCTCCAGGCTTATCATCTCACTGTGGGTACAACAGATAGCCTTAATGAGCGACTCAAGAAAAAGACACCACTGGCTTTGCCTCCTTCTTTTTGTTTGGGGGTTGTATTTGGTGTGAGGACAGCATGGAAGAACACATGAAGTTGCTTGTAGAAAAGCAAATATTACCATGACCTGGGCTGGTGCTGCTGGAGTTGTGGATAGGCAGAGGCAAAGTGCTGAGATGGAGACATAAATGAGACGGGATGAAAAATGAAGAGTCTATATGAAAGCCTGAATCTGATACGTGTAGAAGAAGCAGCTGTTGAGAAGGGTAGGATGGTCAAACTACCAAGCAGGAAAGCAAGAGGTACAAACTGGGAGGAGATGATGGGGGGGCCACAGTGACAGATGTTGCAAACAGAGTGCGTGGAAGTGTCACAAAACAAGACCTTTCTGGAGAAGAAAGTGCTGTGTTACAGACTAAGAATATTGAGATCTTTTATGTAGGCAGGGACATGATTTCACAGACCACTATCAGAAATGGTCGCTCTCCAAACTTCAACTGCGAAAAAATCAAATGCTGCATGATTACAGACTTATTTACAGACTCTTTGATTACTGAATTATATTCAAATATTTAACCTGTAGTAGGAAACATTCTGTGTTAGAAAACTTAAACAAAATTTAGAGTTGAAGTAGAGGCTTTTTAACTTTTTATAAAAGTAGCAAATGTTCTACTTCTTCAATTACTTTCTGATAATTAGAAATTCATTCTTGAGTAACATACTCTCACTTGTGTTTTTCACAGCTTCCCAGTTAGAGAGAGAGCGAAAAAAGAGTTTTGTCATAATCTCCTTAATGAAGTGCAATCACCAAACTTTCAACATGCAGTTTTCTTGCTGCAGTAAAGTCAGCTATTGGGCAGGAGTGATAAACTCCACAATAGGTATAACACAATTGATAATACAATAAGCCAAATTCAGAAGGAAATATTACAATCCAGGAGACACACTTAGCCCTCCAAAAAACACCCCAAACCCCCTGACACTGAATGTTCGTAGCCAGACATTTTTTATTGTAATTTTAAGATCACTTTTGGAGGACACCTTTTTTAATCAAATACTATTGCCTTTAAAGATTAGTGTTCACAGCCTAATCATGCTGCACTTAGCTTAATTTGCTTTGCTATGGACTCATTAAATTCTTTCTTTTGGTCAGAAACCCTACCATGGCTTGGCAGAGAAACAGGAAATCTCTTCTCTGTGTTGCAGGGTTGTGACTGCTCTTTCATTTTAACACACAGACTGGAGGGTGCTGCAGCAAATTACATGTGGGTCACTCCTTCCTTCCTATGTAAGGAGCTCACAACCCCTTAAAACACTTTGTCAGCTGGACAACTGGGACAAGAGGGAGAAAAATTATTCTTATGTCAAAAATGGCTCAGATTGCCATTATATGAGTTAGATCTAATGTTTAAGTTACCTGAAACCTCAGTGGCAACAATTCCTACAACTGATTGTTGAGGATACTTTCATCCCATCTCAGTTTGTGATAGATCCAGCATTTGGTGGTCAAGAAGAGACTTTCCTGAATTGCTACTGTCATTTGTGCTGAGAAAGTGCACTTAGGAACAACCTGGCAACATTTACCTATTATTTGAGCTGGAATCTGTGAATCAGAGTAAAGCACAAGCGATAAATAGTAGAGGTTTTGGACTATTATTTTGCTGGCAGCTGAGCAATATAAAAATTGCTTTCCTCACCAAAGTTTGGAAGTCCATTAAAAAGTTGAGAGCAGATGTGTCATGATCCTCCCTACAGGAGTACCTGGAGGAGTATGCAGATACATGTGGTACCTTGCAGTCTCACCTGGGTCCATGGAAAGTGAATCGTTCACAGACAGTGAGCAATAAGGAATATTTTGATTGCTGGATGAGCTACTGCCCGGCATTAGCTTTAACTAGACACCCCTGGTGCTGTCACTTCACCTTCAGCTGAACTGAACAAAGAAAAAAGTCAAACTCTTTCCTATATTTGGTATCTTCCAAGGAAACCTGTTTGCATCCTGCACCAGAAAGGCATGAACTGGCTTTCAGAGGTAAGACCCACAAGCACATATGAAGAATCAGTAGAACAGGCAGAGCTACACTTTTAGCAGCATACCTTAAAATATTTGACTTTATCACACTGGTGCAACCATGGCTTTTGGTAGTGTACCTGTGTTCTGGATGTGCAGGACAATGCACTCACATGTCTTTCCATTTTCTGTACTATTCATTGTATTACAGAGACACTAATTTAGAAGTAATCTGTACATGTTGGCAAGGAACTACTTCTGCCAGTAATGCCTATTTGCTCCTCTAAATGGAGCAAATGGAGCATAAGTTCTCTGTACTTGAGAGGGATTGCCTGAGAATTTTATTGGCAAACTTATCAGATGAGGACACTATGGGAGAGCCTCCCTTTGGGCAAATGGGTCATGATTTTAAAGAAGAGTACTATAGAATACATAAGAGGTTTTTGTACCACTAAAGCCCTCATCATTTACTATTCTGGACTATTCTTTCTTAAAGAATTTAACTGCATAATGTTTGCTGCTAATGCTGAACTCCCATTTTAATTCAAGTATTTTATGAAAATTCTCCCCATGATTATTTGCTCATTAATGCAGGCAAGTTCTGAAAGATTTTTTTTTTATTCTTGATGCATTTGCTAAAACTGGAATCACATCCTTTTATCAACTTTTGAATTGTGATAGTTTGGAGAGAGCACACTGTTAACTTGAAATTTGCAACATTTGACTGTGAGCTTTACATATTATATCAATGGTAGTTTGATTCATTGGTTTCTGCCTGCAGCAAAGCTCTCTTAAGGAGTCAATGTGGATTTGTTTAGCTAAAACCTGTGAGATTTTTCTATACTTGAAAAAGAATACAATTAGAGAAATTATTGTTTAGAATGACAAACTGCTTACAAAAACATACGTAATATCACATGGAAAAGGCAGCATAGTGGGTACTCAGCTCTGAATAAATCTTTTTTAAATTAAGAAGAATTAAGAGGAATTCTTAATTAAGAATTGCTAAGAATTAAGAATAAAAAGAATTATTTTTAAAATTAAGAAGAATTATGAAAATCAATTTATTTCACTATTTTAGCCTCCAATATTATTTATTCTTTAAAGATTTAACTTGCAAGACTTCTAATCTACTGTTGGGGGCTTGAACTGTCCAGTTATCCTAGATGAAGATCTTCTGTCTATTCATCAATTACAGATGTTAATTGGGGTGAGGGCCATGATACTAATCAGTTGCACAAGTGACCTACATGGGGAAACAAACAGATGAATAATATCTTCAGATCACGACTAGTGGTAAATATTGCTCTGTTAAATATTTGCATATACATGATGGAACATTGCTTGTTTGTTTTGGGACTTTGGTTGGTTGGTTGGGTTTTTGCTTTCCAGAAAAAAAAAAAATAAAAATCCCCCTGCATTTGAACAAAAGTGACTGAAGGGAGAAGCAATTTTTTTTTTTTTTCTGTTGTATGACAATGCTAGCAGGAATTACTACTTTTAAAAAAAATCTGCTGGTGTGTGCTTCCTGTTCCAGTTTGTTTAGTCACAAGTCTAAATTAGATCTCTCTGTTGGTTGGTTTCATTTACTATAAACAGGTCTTGTGCTTTGTTTCAATACATCAAAGCCCATAGCCAGGCACAGACAGGTAATGTAAAAGGGGGTAAGAAAGTTTACAGTCTTGCTTCATTGTTTCTTTAAGCCTTCCAGACAACGGTCAGAGGGATCACACGGAGTTTAAAAGAAGGCTTGATTGTTGTTTTTTTGTACACTTAAACTGGTTTCTCTTTTGTTCCTTTTCTAGAAACCACATGTAACTTTAGGTCAGAAAAGTGTAAAATGTGGCGCTTCTTAAACCAGCGTTACCGCTGCCTTGGGGTAGCTGGATCAGGCAAAGGTGCAGGCTCCTCTCCGTGCCGTGCTTATGCTTGCTGCTGTCCTTCAGGTGAGTACCAGAGGTTTATTTTCTTTTCAAATATCCATCCACCTGAAGGAGGCAGATGGCTGAGAAGAATCTTTTCTCATTACTGACACTGCAAAAACAAATCACTGTTTTAGCTCCTTAAAGATAAATGTAAATCACTCCCTCCCACAGTATTTTTAGGAAAGTTGCTCTAAAAGTTTGCTTCCTTCCAGCCCTTGCATCTCTCCAGGTTTTCTTCTCTGGTTTTATTTTCCTTTCATTTTTTGTTTTTGGGGTTGGTTTTTTGGGTTTGTTTGTTTGGAGGATTTTTTGTTAGTGGTGTTTGGGGGGGGG